>JANHFO010002520.1:174817-202665 GCA_032468095.1 Pareas carinatus
CCTAAGGGCCCCCCAAGAAGCGGGTTTCAGGCGTGAGAGGCAGAGCTCGCTCTCTCACGTCCTGTTGCCTCCAGAACTGGAAGTGATCTCCAAAACAGCATTACTAAAGTATTCCTTTTGCTTTCTTCTTGGGACTAATTCAGTAGAGATTTAGGTGGGTTTCAATTCATTCACCTGAGTTGATAGGAACCTACATGTCTGAGGCAGTAACTTCCATTATTTTCAGAAAAGTCAAAAAGGTATATATAACAGATCTCTAATATAACAATACCTACACACTGGGCTTCTCCCACCATAAAGAAGGAGAAAAGATAATTAAAGAAGCATTTTGTAAACAAAAATGTTTGGCACTTCCAATCATCTTTATATCCTATGTGGATATTTCAAAGGTTTAAACTTGTCATACATTAGATCACTATATATTTTTCTGTTCTTAAAGGGACTGGTCAAATACATCTCATATGCCAGAGGCAGGACAGAAATTACTTAGAAAGAATAAGAGTCGGAAATTCTAGTTTGATCGATCAATCACTATGTATGAAACATTTTCCAGGTGAGGTATGGCTTTGGATCATGACATCTAAGTATTGGGTCCTGGCATGACCTCTATAAATCCTAATAGATAAGACTTCACATTAACTGAGCTCTCGTGTTAGAAAGGGAAAGTTTCAAATGCTTAGGTTATTGTCCAACACCCCATCAGTTCACAGAGACCTTGGCTTTGGTTCCTACTTAATGGTTTATATGGAATTCATAGCATGTCTAGCCAGCTTAGTTTTATTAAAAGCCATTCAAGATTTTTATCTCTCTGTGCCAAAAAGATCATTACACTGTCAACACTTATCTTTATTATGCAAAAATATTCTGAATTTAACTCCTTTTTTGAACAAACAAAACAATGCATTCAGCACTAAGGCTGTTTTTCATTAAGAGAGAGAAAGAGAGAAGGAGAAAGAAAAAGAAATCAGAAAGGAAGGGCAAGGGGGGCAGAAAGGGAGAGGGGAAAGGAAGAGAGACTAAAACTCACTAAATGAGGATATCATAGCCTCACTTATAATAGATGTTTAATCTAAGAATCCAATGGTCTTTTCTCTCCATCAATTAAAAAATATTTTTCAAGCACACTTACAGAAAAAATTATGTACTCAATAAGGCAATTTACATTTTGTCTTTTAATTTTCTGAGCATTAATCAGAGTATTTCTTTTTTCTGTTTAATGGGTTACTGAAAAATTATTATCCATATAGTTTTATATCTGTAATTCCAGTCTAAGCTTAAGGGTCTTTGGGGGGAAAGCAAAAATTAATTAATGGAGATCATTCTAACACTTTTAAACTGGCATAAATATTGTTCTTCCAAAGTTTAAGATTGATTTTGTAGAAAAGATGTTGTGGTGTACATGAAACTGGCATCCCATAAACCATCCTTCCAGATATGGGACAGCATATGAGACTGTGGAAGTTATGCACAAGTAGAACTCCGAATGCAAAAGAAAGCATAAACACCCAAGAACTATCTTTATTTCTCATCTATTATAATTCCAGGCTTCCTCTTTTCAGGGAAACTCTCTTCAGCATTTTATGCTAATGTTCCCAAATCTAGTACTCTTCATATACCTTCATTTCAAATTTTCTCAGTCTAAGCCATCATTAACCAGGTTGACTAATCATGTAGCCTGCAGTCATTTTGGATATAGAGTGTCTAATGAATGAATGAATGAATGAATGAATGAATGATCTTTTCATTCTCATCATTCTAATTTTTGATGCATTTCCAATGACCAGAGGAATGTTTTATTCGCAGCTGATATATTTTCTGAGTTAGCAGGGCTTTAAAAATGAAAAGTCACTGAAGCTAAAGCATGAACATTTGAGAACAAGCTACCGCACAGATTTTCGGAGTAAGTATATTTATGTGCGAAGAGGGTTGTGGGAATCTGCAGGCTGAAAAATCATACTGGAACCCAAAACATACTGAAAATTAAATGTACGGTTGTTTGAAAAGTAAAGATGAAGCTATGACATTCACATATCCATCCATGAAAATTAATTTCCTCCAGCCATTATACAGTGGGCAATAGAAATTCCTTCAACAATTCCTCAACATCCCTCTTTGTCTTTCATTATTTCTCCCCATGCTATTTTTGCATGGAAACATGATGTAAACATGGTATCTTTTCTTGCTTATTTTCTACTTAATCTTGTTTATGTATTTAAAACTCTCCTGGGATTTTATCTTAAGACTTCCATAGGATTCTTGTTTTTGTGGTATAATTCTTTTGGTAAAGGAAGCAATGATTGCCTCCTGCTGCCTTGTTATATCCAAGGATTTGTTTATATTTCTCTGTTTCATCCTCAATCTATTCTTTTAATCTCTTATGTCACTTCTTTTCTCTCCTATGACCATAACTTCAGTTTTCCTGTCATTCCTGCTGTATACACATGCATATTCACATAGGCACACGTTTCAGTAACCTTATTATCACAGTATTAAAAAAAGAAACCTAACTTCCATATGAGACAGTCTGGGCACAAAATAATGTCTTATTGCACAAGACCGGTTGCTGTGGAAATTATTATGCTGTCACAAAGGATTAGAATTTAAAATGGGAAATAAACAGCAGGAGTAGATAATACCTTAAAGATCCTGCTTTAATGAAAACATCTCTGGTAATTAAAAATGGTGAGAAAGACTGAAATACACAGATGGAATGGTTTCAGAAGAGGGCGTTTTTGTGTGTTTCCCCCCCCCCAGATGAGCCACATTTTCAGGAGTTTAATGTCACTTTTAAATTGTCTGCCTCATTGGAAATCATTTGTTCATTAAAGCTTTCTATCCCTATAAATATGGAAGGCACTCTGGAGCCACATTGCACATAATCAGAACACAAGCTTTATTCCATCAAGCAGCGCCCTGTCTTCTCCGAGGAATCGCTTTCATAATAAAAGAAATAATTATCGGATTTCATCTATGCAAATATTAAAAGAAGCCTTTGAATGTGAAATTCTTTAAGAACCTTGAATTTATATCTTACCCTTTTGTATGTTATGTATGCATATCTTCACAGAAGGCAGATACTTATATTATCAAAGACACTATCAGCTAGTATATGTGAGTTCTTTTATAGGTGTGCATGTTTTTACACACACACATACTCATGTTAAAACTGACCAAGGAATTTATTCTCCCAAGCCTTTATAAAAAATCAAGAGACAATTATGTTTTCTATTCTAGAAAAAGCAACATATATCTATCAATGTTTCAGAGGGCAAAATAGATAATATTTATTCCCATAATTTTCTTCAGTAGTAAAGACCACTGAATCTGAATCTTCAAAGTTCAAGATGACTCAATGCTCTTTCATTCACCATTCAATAGTAAACCTGTTCAAGGAGAGGCTCAGAAATAGCTACTTTGTCCCACAATATGAAACTAGACTCATAATTATCCAAACTTAAGACTCAAAACTGTGTAAGAGATGGGTAGGAGAACCTTCAAATTAGTGTTATTTCCTAGGAACTACTTGAACAGATTTCTCCAGTTTTCTTGGCCAGGTATTTCAGAAGTGGTTTGTCATTGCCTCCTTTCTAATGCTGAGGGAGACTAATTGGCCCAAGGTCACCAAGTTGGCTTTGTCCCTCAGGCAAAACTAGAACCCAGTCTCTCTGTTTCTAATCTGACACCTTAGCCCAGTGATGATTAACTGTTTAGGCACTGAGTGCTCGAACAAGTCGCAGCTAATGAGTCACGGCTCGTGAAGTCATCACCCGGTGCTGCTACTCTCTGGGCATGCGCATGGCCTCATGATGTCATTGCCTTGCACTACTACTTCTTCCTGAGCATGCTCAGCTCAGGGACAATGCTGGGTGAATTGGCTCGTGTGCCAGCAGACAGGGCCCTCCGTGCCCACTGCGGCACATGTGCCATAGGTTCACCATCACTGCCTTAGCCATTACACCAAACTGGCTCTCTAAACAATAGAAGAATTGGCAATTCTTGCCTGAAGAAGCTACTCGGATAAGTAGTGAAACATTTTCAAACCAAAAAAAGAAAACACAAGTCCAGTTGCCATGATTCAAGTTCTGGACAACTCTACCTGAATGACTGAGAATATTCATAAATATATTGACTGAAATATATTCTACAGAAAATGAGCATCTAATATTATATCAGCTGAAGACAACATAATTTTCAAAAGAATTTATAGTTAACTTCCCTACAAATATATTGTCTACTTTGAGCAACTGCTTTATCTAGCTTACAAGAAATGGATATGGTTGACCTGCTTCCTCAGTTTCCTTGTAAATGTCACCCCACAAGAGCAAAAATTTTCTAAAATCTACTGATTTTCCTGCTCTTCTTTTTATTCCGAAGTTGATCATCCAATGAACTTTTCATAATACCTAACTGATTTAAAAACAGCTCCATTATGCAGGCAACACCCTTACAGTAATACCAAGGAAAATACACACACACACACACACATACACACACACACTACACATTGTGATGTACATAAAGATGTAAATGAACACCATGGACATCTCTTCCTATCACAAAAACACAATGCATGTCTTTCTTTAAAATGTACATTCTGGCTTTTAGGATAATTCATGCTTTTTGTGGCCTTATGGCTAACTAGAAACAATGGAACGTGGAAAAGTAAGGGAAGGGGTTATTCCAGGAGGAAACGGACCCAGGGCTGCTGTTCAGGCATTTGATATGGCTCCTAAAAATGGCCTTAGCAGGCTTGTGTGTAGGGCTCTCTCTGTCACTGCACTGTGGCTGTCAGAGCAGCAGATTAGACAATTAGACTGAAGTGAAAAGCAGTTTGCACAGCTGACAGATCAGAGGCAGCGGTAACAATTCACAGAGAGCAATTCCTTTTATTTCACCATCTGTCCAGAAACATGCCCTTATATGCAACCAGTCTTCTTCCTCTGATCACCAAGTGAGAAATCACCTGAAAAGGGTTGCCTAAAGTGAGATTCTGCTAGGTCCCCAACCCCAAGACAATTTCAACAGTGGACCTGCAAAGGCAGGCCCAACCATGTCACCGTGGTACTTCTGGAAAAATAAACAATGTTAATTAGCCAACTCATTTGTAAAGCAATTAAACCCACTATCAGTAAGATAATTCTCAGTTTTGCTGAGTGAGTAAAGCAACAAATAAGAAAGTTTCCTCTTTCCAAAGGCATCATTAATGATACATGAGCAAATTGCTAATTTTTCACTTATTAGGTTCAAATCTACATTGGTTCATCAGTGGCTTTAAAGGTGCCATTAGCTGCAAGGCATAAAACTTTCCAAGAAAAGAAGGCTTTTTTTCCCTTTCTTAATAGTACAGAGGAAAAAGGCAATACTTAGTTAGTAAATTGAAAGGTGATAGGTTAAAGAATATCTCCTATTGAAGTTAACCACATATATTCAAAACAAGTTCTACTGAAATACACTCCCAAAGATGTGCTAGGTCTTATTTTCAGGGGATGTCTTATTTTTCCACCGAGGCCGCCCAGTCTGTGGCCTTATTATCGGGGAAGTCTTATTTTCGGGGGATGCTTTATATTTCGGTGAGAGGTAAAATTGTAAGTATTTTGGGGGGATGTCTTACTTTTGGGGAAACAGGGTAGTAGTGTCCAAAATGTAACTGCTAAAATACAGATATGTGGAACTGAATTGCGAATATAATACCTTTGTGTTTATTTCTGCATTAAATTTTGCGATTGAAAACCAACAGAGATATACTATTAATTCACCAAGAGCCAAATTTGAATAGATAATATTCACGAGAGCTGGGACATGTTTACTTTTAAACAAATACATAACTTGGATGGATAGACTCAAGGGGATCAGAATCATAATGGCTGTAATCCTACTCATGCACGCAACAGAGATAAAAATCAGGGGCAATTTTTTCTTTGAAACAAGATTGGATTAACTGAGGATAAACCCTTGACACCAATTAAATGTAAAACATGCAAACACCCCTTTCCCACCAAAGCCAGAGTGAAGGATTGTTTAATTCTGCTACATCATTATTCCAAACGCCTATCACACCACATCCTAGTTTATTTGTTTTTTAATGGTATAAAAAGTCAGAAGACATGAAATAATACCAGATGAATTTTGATTCTTGCTTCTACTTCTTCAAAAATCAGTTTACCAATGGGCCTCACTTTTGCTTTCAGGAAATTAATAGCTTGGAGAGTTCCACTACTTTGCAAGTTTAATCTTTGGACCAAAATTTTTGTTAATGATAGATAACTTTTGATCTCTAAAGAGGAATTATATCTCCATAGGTACTCGGTAGTATCATTTTGCTAATTAGTTCTTTGTTGAAATCTAAGAAAAGAGACTTACTAACTTGGGCATTAGTCAGTCTCAAACGGAAACTGAGTGACTGGAAGAAGGGTCTACAAGACAACCTTCTCGTTCATCCTCAAGGGGAACTCTAAATTAACTTTAAACTCTTCCCAAATTATCAAATCTATTTTAACACCTCGCTTAATTATTAAAAATGAATATGTTATATGATAAGCAATGCTTATCATATAATAATGTATTTTATAAATATTAAGCTTTATTTTAAGTTCCTCAAATAGCCTCAAAGACTAAACCATTTCTTATGACTTAACCCAAAGTTTATGGTCAGAATAGTATTTAGTATAGGACTGGAGATATTTGGAGCAGACTTCCAAAATGTGAGCTAAGACTGTGTTTGCATTCAGGCCAAAAATTAATTTAATTAAAATATCATTATGTTTTAGGAAAGATGTCTAATTGCCTCACTATAACTATCTAAGGAAAGAAATAGTGAATAGCTGCAGCCCAGTTATCTTTTTCCCTATAAAAGAATAGATATAAGGACGATAGAGGTCATTCTATTGGAAAGTATGCCCCATAACTCTTAAAAACTGGTGCTTTGTTAAATGGATATTTTCCCTAATGGCCACCATTTGCACGAGCACCCATAATGTCTCCTCATAATTCAAGTATGACTATTAGTTCAAAAAGATTGGGGATGGTCACACTTGGTTGATCAAGAGTATAAAAAGTATGAAGATTCTAAGGATGTGGAAAGTTAATACATTTAGGAATAGAACATCTCTAAACATTACATTTCTTTCTTAACAATAAGACACCTAAAATTTTGGAAATTTATTCAATGGTATACAGTACTGAATCTTATGAACCAGAAACATCAGGAGGTTTGGTTTGGCCCAGAGGAAAACAGAATAGTCTTCTTCTCCCCTCCTCCCCAAAAAATCCAAATCAACACATTTTGTACAAGTCAACATATTTTGTTCATCATAATGTACCATATTTAACCTGCCTTCAAACTGCTTGCCACTCATCAAAGATTCTTAAGTCAATTAGCACCTTTAAGATTGTATGTAAATACATTTCAAAGGTGTTAACATTTCATGAAGGGAAACAATCCAAATAAATGACAAGAAAAGGATTGAGGTAAAACATTAACATTATAAAAAATGTAAGTGTTTATATTTTTTGCTTCCATTGCAATGATGGTGAAATATAAGTTATATGCAATAGAGAAAATTCATATTTCTAGCACATTGTTGAAAATTGGCTTAGGTAAGTGGTATTTCACTTCGAACACACTTACACACACACAGAGAGAGAGAAATATTTGCTCTTGTGCTTGATCTATGAAAAATAAAAGAATGAATTATATATGTAATCTTAAGTGTATGAATGAAACTGGCATTTGCATGTGGGAAACCTCACAGTAATTACATCTATACCCACCTATGTGAAATACATAATGACTCTTCTTGTGGCACATATATAGTCAAATACAAAAGATTCCAATATTGTGCAATACACCTTCGTATTCTCTAATAGTTCACACAGCTGATTCCATTGGTCACACAATATCCGACATAGATGAGAGAATTATTTCTCTGTAATTAGTTTCTGCATGCAAATCTTCTGCAAAGTACTTCCATGACACAAAGCGTCTTGTTGAAAGATTGTACATACACATACACACAAAATTTTTCTCCTATCTTTTTTATTGTTTGCAAATAACTCAAGGTAATGATCATACCTAATGCTCCTTCCTTCTATTTTCCCCACAACAAGAATCTTGTATATGGGTTGCTCTAAGAAAAAGTGGGTTTCTTAGCCCAATCCTCGTATAAAGATACCTAAAGACAAAGTCACAAATATTACAGGCAGAAAGCAGGTCTTTCGCTTGTTTTTATCCAACTGTTAATCATTTTTAAGAGGTAACTCTGACAGCTTAGACTGAAATTCTGGAATACATAAATAATAAACATGCATATAAAATGAGTACAAGATCATTTTCAAAATAACTGTACTTATATCTTAGTAACAATTATGTAAAATGCTTGAAGGATTAACTCCAGACTTCAAGAAAAAAGAGGTTCTACACTAACTTAAAGAAAAATTATAAAAAAAACTATAACCAATGTAGATATGCCATTTCAAACTGGTCTTTTAAAAATATCCAGATCTTCCACTTATCCACATTGCTCCCAAGGAAGAAAGGATATTTCTTTCATCATTTTATGTTTTTGATTAGTTGGGAGATTGATAATGGTGAGATTACATTTTAAAAATTTTTTGTCATTAACACTATCAAGATTGTTACTGCATATAATATGATGTTCTACCAAATCAATCCTTTTTTACTTTTTGAGAAAAAAATGAAAACACAGTAATTTATATAGCTGAAAAACAATCAAAGTCAAACATCTTCAAAGATTAAAACATTGAAAGCACTGAAAACATGGAACTCTTAAACACTAATCTTTTACTTAACCAAGCAAGTCAAGATATCCAATAAAACCTTTGTACTGGCATAACAGACAGACAGATATTGAAAGAACAAACTAAGACAATCAAAATATGCCATGCATATAATTTACTTTTAAGGGTTTATTAAAGTTCGAAAGACCAAATCATGAATATAAACAAACCAACATGCAAAATTTTCATCCCAAATTTTACAGATCCCAATTAAAAACCCAATATAATAGGTTGCCGGCCAACAACAGAAACTGGTTTCCTGAACCAGTTCACTGTCATCAAGAAAAGCTTAATTAGATTCTCTCTGGTCCTAACACAACGCTCAAACTGTATGATATTTCCATACAAAATACTCCTGATGATATTATCCTTGATTCAGTGAATCACTGAATGCACACAGAAACCCCACTCCCTTCTAGCACTGATGATATTATCTAGTTGGATAGTGAAACAACTGCAATAAAACAACTAAGGTCAGAGATCACCAAGGAGCTTAGAGATCAACCCTTAGCAGATATTATCTTCTATTGGTACAGTCTGTTTTTTTTTTAAAAAAAAAAACCTATATTTTTAAATATATACATATTTCAAAATCAGAGTTTGCTTTAAAGGGAACTGGAGTTTTGGAAGGTAGATGTTTATTTCACTAACCTTGATTCAACCCCTATATCAAAGTTAAAAGTTCAACCCCTATATCAAAGTTAAAAGTTCTATTTTTACCAACAGCAAGGAGAAACGGTAAATCTCAAATTCTCAAAACCCAGCAGCTCCTGAATGGGAAAACACAAGTGCTACAAGCCTAAAAATGAAAATTAAGATCTCTGTTACATGATCCCATCCCTCTGTTGCAAGGAACAATCAAAGCAATAATAAAGGAGAGGGGGGTAGATTCTACAAATTCTAGTCCCCTTGATGTTTTTCTGTCAAGATTGAAATAAAATGACTATTAGATTTTGACAGCTCTTCCAAGTTTCTTTTGCAGTGTTGCTTCCCTTAAGACTTCTCTTCCAGAATTCCCTCTAAATCAAAAACTACTAACATTCAAACCCAAGTACATAGCAAAAAACCTACAAATTAAGTAAGATAGTTTTGTGCCGATTTACACACAATTATAATTTGACTTTTTAATATTTGAATTTTCAGCCAAGTCTCTGTCACCTGCTTTGCACATTCAAAAATGCCTTTTTGAAATCTTCTGATTCTCCCAAACACTCAGAAATTCTGCTTAGAATTCTTCTATTTGAAGAGTATATTGGTTCTTCTAGTCATGTTGCCCTACAGTTTCAAAGTCATTCATTTTTTTTACTAGCTTAGGTGAATTCAGCCATTAAATGATTAGAGCTTTGCCTCTTAAGATTGCCAATCATTTCCTTCATTTAATTCAATTGCATATTCACTGCAATAGATCCACAGCATAGAGCAATATGTAGTGCTCAAGAGTTTTGTATCGGCATTAGGGTTAAGGATGCCTACCCTTCTTTGGCTTCAAGTCACCAATTATTAAGAAAGGTTATCCAAACAAGAGCCCACAATGAACACTGTCAAAAAACAAAACAGTTAAACACATCTGGGTGAAAATATACTTGGCAAATTCATCTTCACCAAATGAAGAAAGCAAGGGAAGAGTAATATCAAACATTTACTGTTAAAGGACGAAGCTAACTTTCTAAAATAAATCAAACAAGGGCAGATTTGTGCTGAACCTTTATAATTTAACAAGAACAAATAATAGCTATTCAGCATACAACAGTTTCCACTAAATATGTTCAGGAATAATATCTTCATGTTTCAGCTATGAAGTAACAATGAGATCCAGCAAATGAGTAAGTTAATGCCTGAGTGCCCATATTCAGTAATACTGATCATACATAGAAATTATGTGTAATTATAGTCACACCACAGTTATATTGAAATTATAGTTAAATTCACCTGGAGGATACGATGTTATACAGAACTGTTTTCCTACAGCAGAGTAGGCAGTCACTCCATTCACTTCAAAGGGAGAGCTTAAATTCTTTTGATATCACTTCCTGTAGACAGGACAAGTTCTTTTCCAGTTCTAGTCTTGCCCTGCTCCAGACAGCAGGCAGACTTGTTAGTTTATCTGATCAACCCATATGACCAGATCAAACTATATTTGTGCAAGCTTTCTCTCTCTCTATTTTTCCATTTCTCTCCTACTTTTTCTATAGGTCAACTTTGCAAGCCGCAGACCTCCACAGACAGCAAATCAATAGAAGGCATCTTGTTTTTCAAACGTGTCTCAGAACTTCTCCGATGGCTGGATCCAAACTAGTAGACTTGATCTCAAGGGAACTTCTCGTTTCACTATTATCTTTTCCTCAGAGAACTTGGGGAGTATGATTAATGCTCCAAATAATAATCCATCAGCCATACACTACTTCACAACCATACAATGTGGATGGAGAAGCATAGAAGCATAATAAATGTTTTTAGCTACTCATCACATCAAGACACAGGAAAGATCTGCAGACACCTTGGCCACATTCAATATAAATACCCTGCTGGGAAACATCTTTAGACCTGCTGCATGGTCTTCTGCTTCTTCCTTCACTGGACAATATTAGCTCAAGATTCACACCTCAGTCAAAATGTCATTTGGCAAGAGGGTCCTCTTTTTATCACTTCCCTAGTATGAAACTACGTACATCCTGTCCCTGCTGTTGAAAATGGACCTTCACAGTAAACCCACAGAAGTAAAAAGATTTCAATTGCAGACAATTGGAAGACAATATAACAGAATAAAAGATTATAGCAGACTTTCATGGCTTCTTCCAGATGTGTACAATTTAAATCTCTAAAATTCCTTGTCAATGTTGCCATCACTGAGGATTTTGGACCTTGGTATTCACATACTTGGTGGAGGCCCAAACTGGACACCCCTGGATTAAAAGGAAGGCAGATTATTCATAGGTTTCTATTCTGTATCAACAATTGTAAAAAAAACACAACCCTGACTATTAACTCCCAAGAACCTTGAATAATTGATAGAACAGTAGTAAAACTCAGTTCTTTAGGCAGCCATCAAAATCTCTTCTATGGTTTCTATTTTTAACTGGAATAGTGGCTGCATTCCATACTTTATTTTGCAAAAATTCAAAGCAGCTATTGTGTCTGGCAAACAACATGGCCCACTTCTGAATAATTCTGAATAATAAGTAACTTCAGTAACTTATTACTAGAAATAGAAACTATATTATCTCAGTAGTTGCCCCAAGGCTCAAAATATCCAGAACCATTAATTTTTCTGCAGTATGAACTGAGAGTTACAAATAAATTAAATATGTTTAAGGGGGAATTTAATTCATTGAAGTGTTTCAAGAACTAAACCTTATACTAGATTTAAAAAAAATAACATATTGTTCTGATAGGAAACAACTAGCAAACCAAGAGAAAGGGCTGAAGTAAATTAAAAAAAACCTACAGCCAGAAATGTAAATCTGTTGTCACAATGAAAAATTTAAGTCATTTGGAAAAATAAATTATCGTATACTCTTTCCAGTTCTTTATAAACATCAGGCTGTTTAGTGCACAAGAAGAATTACAAGAGCATCAAGAATTATAGAGAGAGGGAGCAGAAAGCAAATGTCTTGCACACTTGAGTGCCAACAATCCAGAGGAAGGTGAACATGCACACAAGCATGCATTTATAATCCCTATTTGATAGAGAAAAATTTAAGAAACTAACCCAAAGGTTGAATGTAAGATACCATGTTTTGCTAGCTGGTGAAGAGCAAAAATTACATCTGGAACAGAATGCTTCAAAAGCTTAGATCACTGATGAGTTTATCTGGTAATGCTATAGTTTTTTAGAATATAGCTATGAAAAATGAAAATTCTAAGGATCGTATTTTTCCTGCAATTTCAGGCATATTAAGTTTCATGTTGAACATACGGGCAACATCTTTTTTTATCAATCAAATAACGATATGTTTTTGTTTTTTGTTTTTTGTTAAAACAAAAATCAAACTACACACCAAAAAAATGGATACAGAGCATGTGGCTAAGGCTGAAAAGGATCTTGTCCGTAACAGAACAATACAGAATTATTTCATCTATCTAAAGTTAAAGAAAGTGGCTTGCAGGATTAAATTGCATCCTATATTATTGGTGGGAATGATATCCACATGCATGTAGTATGACAACTGTTGGAATACAGTTTTTATGTGTTCTGTGTCAGTGGATGGCAATGTTTACAAGTTTGGATCTATAGTATATACTCTGTTCTTTTGTTCTTAGTAAAGTTTCTTGTTAGAGTAAAATAATAAAGCAGTAAGCACATCACAACTGTACATTCTGTTTGATCTGTGCTGCTATACCTAAATAGAATTTCTAAGAGTAACATGTTTGTATAAAGTCTGGTTTTTATAAGAGTTCTGTGGAACCCAACAGTTCACACATTGATGTTGGTTACTCTCAATATAACCTGCCATGAGAAATTTTTTCTCCTGAACTAATAAAACTATA
The DNA here is from genome assembly GCA_032468095.1 of Pareas carinatus. Classification (NCBI taxonomy): domain Eukaryota; kingdom Metazoa; phylum Chordata; class Lepidosauria; order Squamata; family Pareidae; genus Pareas; species Pareas carinatus. The sequence goes on from JANHFO010002520.1 coordinate 188,102, forward strand.
GGATTAATTTCATTTAATGATAAGTTCTCGTTGGATCAAGACTTTGATCCAACAACAATGGAAAATGAAATTATGTGCACAAAGTTGGAAAACTACAGAAACACCAGTAATGAAAAGAAGATTGTAAAGTTGCAGAAATGGCTAGACTGACTTATTTGATTAAGGAGAGAATTATAACTACTTTTCTAAAAGACTGGAAACCCTTTATACAATTTTTGCTGAAAATAGATAAAAATAAACTGAGTTCAGGATTGATTGCTTAAAAATGTTGCTTGTGAGAAGAGAATTATGATATGCAATATAGGTAGAAATGATAATTGCTAGGTGTGCAACTCAATTATTGCTATTTTTCTTGCTTGTTCATTATTCTTTATTTTTACTTGTACCCTTTTATAATCTTTTTTCTTTTTCTTCTATGTTTCTGTTGTCATTGTAAAAAAAATTGTTAATAAAAAATATTAAGAATATGAAATTTGACAACTATATATTTGAAAGCCATATTTATATCCAGAGAAAACAAAAGAATAATGCTAAGTTGAAAGCTTCCCATACATATATAATATAGAAACTTCTTTTATTTTATGCTTAATTCATACCTTTTGTAGAATGAAAGTCAAAAGAGATACTACAAAACATGTATTCAAGACATAGAAGAAGAATTTGCCTTATATCCACAAAAATAAATACGGCTGATGTGTCTTAATCAGTTTGGTAATAATCCTTATTAATCCTTTCAGAGAGACAATGGGAATGGTGAAAACATAGTAGCTAATTTGTTCTGATTGCTTTTTCCCAAAAACCAACAAGACAAGAAACCATTAAAAGATGACAGGATTAATTATTATCCATCCGTTGAAAATATAACCAATTGACTTTAGACCTCTACATTGCAAATCAAGACTGGATTCATCCAGAATCAGCATTGATTCATCTATCATTGGCAAGAAGTTATGAATTCAATTAATAAATAATTGTGTTCCTTCACCCTATCCAATACAGGTAGTTCTCAATTTATGACAGTAATTAAGTCCAAAATTTCAATTGCTAAGCAAGACAGGTAAGTGATTTTCTTTTCTTGTCACAGGTGTTAGGTGAATCACTACAGTTGTTAAGCTAGTAATGTAGTCATTATGTGAATATGGCTTTCCTATAGATTTTGCTTCTAAGGAGGTCACAAATGATGATCACATAACCCCAAGACAGTGCAACTGTCATAAATACATGCCAGCTGCCAAGCATTTGAATTTTGATCACATGGCCACAGGGGTGCTACAACACTCATAAGTGTTGTAACCCAGTCACTAAACAAAGGATTATTGCCCTTGACTAACTTTAATAGAACTTGATTTGATTTACTTTGGATAATCCAGTCGATTTCTTTGGGTATGAAATTCCCTGGAAATATGACTGACAACCAGCTTAAAAGTACAATCAATATCAGCATGCTGGAGAGGGGTAGGGAGGGAGGAGAAGGAGAAAGGGAGGGAGGGAAAATGATAGAATGATTGATACTTTCTTATTTCCAGAAAGACAACCGGCAACTAAATACAATTGCATATATCTAAATTGTATATGTCTACTGGATCAAGTATAAACTGTATTATGGCTTCTGTAATTCCATCAATCAAGGACTAATGGCTGCTTACAAATTTTTATGATAGCACAACTATGAGGATACAGGCAAACACTGAACCATTGAAAATGCTTTGCCAGCAAAGGATGCAGTTATATGGTTTAGCAGTATTAATGGAATTTCCAGTTATTACTTGTTGGATTTTCCTTTACTTTTCATTTCTCTTTTGCCATAATCTATGCATATACCAAGAAAAACAACCAGTTACGATATACACAAAACCTAACTTTAAATTATACAAATATAATAAATAACAATAGATTTTTTCATTTTATTTTAAGTACAATTTTGTGCTACTTAAATAGAGCACTTGCTACTTTTTATTATGTATTTTTGTGTTTTGTATACTTTTTCTTTTTTCTTTTTTTCTATTATTTGAAAAGCAATATTATTTTTAAAAAATTATTAAAGTATGACACATGTACATATCTAAACAATCTGATTTCATACAGATGAAAGATGCTGATATTAAACTACATTTCATTTCATACTACTGTTCATCATATCCAAATTGTTGTCATCTACTTGCACTATTTTTCTTAAATCCCATTACAAGGTTTTTTTAAATTTGTCCATAACTAGGCCATAAAGAGTATAAGACTGTAAATTCTCAAAAAGTTCTGAAACTGCTAAAAATGGGAGAAAATAGTATTTACGTTGCTATTATCACATCTGGATCAGCTTCACTTCATGATTTCTCCTTCCCTCCCTGTCTCTCTATTTCTCTCTCCCCTTTCATAATAATAAATTGCAGGAAATCCAACTGTGTAACAAAACATTACATTTACTTCATCTCCCAGTGCAGACAAATAAAATAATAGTGTTCCACTGGGCTTACACAGAGTTTCTTTGGCAAGTTAAACATATGACTGATTCAGACAGAAAGATTAAAAGTAGAACATAAGCAATACAGATTTCCAAATCTCTTGATTGAAAGCCTACAGTTTAAGAAAAAAGATTTTCTTTGCAATCAAGAGGTGGCAGTTCTTTTTAAATTAGCCCATTTCCTATAATTCTACAGCAAAGCATGACCATATATAGGCATTCAATAGTTTTGTGGCTTAGGGAAATAAGGACAAATCATTTTAAGGACATTTTAGCAAATACTTCTAAAGAAAGAGTTGGAAAGAGGAGGTCAGCCTGTTACCAATTCCTTAAGAAAAGGCCCCTTTTCTATCTATTTCCTCTGTGACTCAACTTTTAACATTTTAAATACAAACTCCACAGCCTAATTATAATTATTACTTAAATAACATACGGAAATTTGAAACTCTGGGAAAGCTCAAAAAGGCATTCAAAGTTCAGCCGTTTGGCTAAATCTCACAGTGATCAACAATTCAAGCAAATGCTTCTTTCATACCATTCGTCAATGGCCTTCATGGTGGTGCTGCATCCATGCCAGAAACATCATGAGAACGTGTTCTTTTGAACCATCTCACTTTATTAAATCCACGCTCCAAAAGAAGAAAAGTTCAAACTCTTTGTTGGTTTGAATATGATACCTTGCAGCTAGAAGATATTATATTTTATCACAGTCATGTTATATCCTAATGACGGTTTGTACAGTTCAAATTATTGACAAAATTGCAAATCCTGACACAAATTATTATCCCACATTTTTCTCTTAGTATAGTTTGACTTTTCTTTCATTTGCCTTTAGAACTCCATGTAAAAGAAATTAAGGCTGGCAAGAAGAAATGGACTGGTACATCATATAATGATGGAAAGCATACTTGCCTTAAGTTTCATAATTTGTGTAATAATTAAGAAAAGGTTTATGATAAATTCAAAGGAGGTCATATCTTACTGACATAACTATGTATAGTAATGGCCATCAATAACAGAGTTGTCCAATTGCTCTCCAAGACAAAGGGAATGGTACAATCATTACTATGTTCAAAATATATGTGCATACATATGCACACACATATACTGCATATACATACACATATACATATACACACACACATATGCCATATTCAGAAAATGATGCAGAGAAATTAAGTAAATCTAATTCAAAATGGGAAAGTGTAGGACAGTGATAGCTAATCTTTTAGGCACTGAGTGCCCGGACGAGTCGCAGTTAATAAGTTGTTGCTCCTGACATCATCATCTGGCACGGCTACTATCTTTCTGACATGCACAGGGCCCTGTGATGTCATTGCCTGGTGCCACTACTCTCCTTCTGAGCATTTCTCAGTTCTGGGGCGATGCTGGGGCGACTTGGCTCACATGCCAACAGAGGGGCTCTGCATGCCCACTGTGGAACGTGTGCCATAGGTTCGCCATCACTGGTGTAGGAGATGATCAGTCTGAGCCTGAGGGAGGGGTCAATCGTGCCATCAGTCTTGAGCATCTTTGTGCCCACAAGAGATATAAATGCAGACCACCTTGACTTCAGTTGACTCTACTGTCAATTTTCTTTGACTGTTACTGCTGCATGCTGACACATTCTACAGATCCTTATAGAGAGTGTTAGCATGAAATAAACCTGTCATTATTTGAACTGCTCTGTTTCCTGATTTCTTGTGCCTGACATCAGAAAATCAACAGGGATTTAATGGTATTCAAGTATTACAGCAGATTCTTTATCATCTCTGCAAGTCCACAGCCATTTCCCGATTTATTTTTATTTTATTCAATTTGTTCACCTGAATTAAGATCCAGGGATTTTGGAATTCTCACACTATGGCTTTTCTTCCTTAAGGTTCCCAGAATTTGCATGAAAACATTATTTTCAAGTAACTAGTGTCTTCCTACAATGCTCAGTGACCATTAAATCATCTTGGTGCAGAAGATTTAGCAATGTTCCTTTAACTTGTTCTCAGATGGGGGGTGTGACAGACTGTGGGAAGTAGGCAGGGGAGTGGCGTTGTGAGAAGAGGCAACTCAGTCCAGATGTTAAAGCTGTGGGAAATAAATGTTTTCAAAAGAGACTCTACCTTAATTGCAAATCTGGCTGGGTGTTTATTCTTACTGTTTTCAAGATTGGTTTTATCCTTGACTAGCTGTAAATATGTCTTTCCATGAGGTTCTTGCTGCCTGGCTTTGCCAGTTGCATGGAATATAACATGTTAGAACACAATTTTCAGAATTTACACCTGTATAGGTAATTCTTGAGAATGGCTGGAATTGTGTAAATTGTAGTTCAGTGTAATTACAGGGCATCAGATTAAGAATGGTTGAGCCAGAGTTTTGCAAAATCAGGAACATTCAAAAAAAATATTTATTTGCATTTGTGTTTTTACAAGGTGGTGAATATATTCCATACATCTTTCGCCTCCTACTTTCCCCCTAATAACTACCCTGTGAAGTACGTTGCGCTAAGAGAGTGTGACTGGGTCAAAGTCATCCAGCTGGCTTTCATGGCTGAAAATAGGCAGAGACGCAATCCCAATAAAGGTGATTAATCATATTGATTATGTTAATATGGGGGTGAGAAATGGAAGGGACAGGGAGCTTCCCCTTTATATAAATCTCAACTGAACTTTGAAGAAACAGCATAGGAAGTGTATTGATACTTGGAAATTTGGCTTTGAAGGAGTCTCTTGAGAATCAGCCAAGAAAGCAAATCAATGAATCATTAAATAAATCAACTCTCACTCAAGCCACAAATAATCAAGTTCAGATTATTTGCTTGGATACATTATGAGATGACCTGGCTGTCTGGAGAAGGTTTTTGATTCTTGAGAACATTGGAGAGGGGGGAAGAGAAGAAGAAGATAATCAACATGAGGCTGGATTCAGTTATAGTGGCAATGAATGCACCATTGGAAGACCTGAAGGGAATAGATTATAATGGAGAAAATCTGTTTATGTGGTCACTAGGAGCTGACAACAACTTGATGGCATATGATGAAATAAATATAAACATAAATCCTGATATAAATTCTTAGAAAGAGCACATCTGGAATAGTGCATCTAGTTTTGGTCACCACATTACCCGTAAAGATGTTGAGACTTTGGGAACTAAAAAACTCAATTAAGATTATTAGGGGCCTGAAGACAAAAACATATGAAGAAAGGTTGCAGGAACTGGGTATGGCCAATGTAGAGAAAAGAAAGATTAGGGGTGACATGATAGCAGTAGTCCAGTGTTTGGAGGGGCTGTCACAAAAAAATGGAGGCTAACATATTTTCCAAAGCACCAGAAGGCAAGACAAGAAACAATGGATTGAAACTCAAGGAGGGAAACAACTTGGAATTAAGGAGAAACTTCCTAACAGTGAGGATAATTAACCAGTGGAACAGCTTTTGCCTTCAGAGGTTATGGGTGCTTCATCCCTGGATGTTTTTAAGAAAGGACTGGACAGATGCCTGTTTGAAATATCCTGCTTGAGGAGGTGTTAGACTAGAAGACTAAGGTTCCTTCCAGCCCTGTTCTGATTAAAATTGATAATCAAGTCAAATCAATCAATCTTATTTATAGCAAAATCTGGAGAGAGGAATAAAAGGCAGAATGCATGTTCAAGCAATATACCATTCAAATTTGATATCCACTATTTAAGCATCATATGTAGTTCTTGAGTTTGAACAAACCATCAATCATCTAACAACAGGATCAAAATATATGGTTTCCATGCATGCCTTCTAAGGTTTAAATGTATCAATTTTTTTTCTTTTTACAATTATGAGGCTATTGCTGCTCTGGAATTTTGACAACTCCTAATACACAGAAAAAAATAAAGATACACAAGTCTAAACAATTATCTTGCCTTGTATTAATATTACTCTTCCAGTAACAAAAATTTATGAATGTTTTAGAACTCTAAAATTACACAAGCTATATGAAATATTTTTATATCCACACATACATCTTAACTAGAATCAACTTCATAAGATAACACCTTTTAGTCTTTATTCAAAATTGAATTAAGTATGATGGCATCCATGTTTATCCTAGCACTATGATTGGAAACACCTTATCCTGAAAAAGACACCGTTTGCTAGTCACAACAAGGTAAGCACATTATTAAACAAAAGGACCTGTTTCTGTAATTCTGTTTTTTCTAGAATCCAGACATTATCTTTGTCTTTTAATGTGTTTTTAATAAGCTAATCATGCCAGAAACAAATTCTCAATGTTTTGCACCAATCAATTGGTTCACATTGGTCAATTGGTTTCTTTAATAACTTTGAAATTCACCAGCAAATTTTTCTTAGTAATCCTTGTAAAATGAAGTACTCAGATTCATATTGCTTTTGATAAAGTCATTCATTTCGAGCATTTATAGAATTTAATGGAAATACAGACGTGCAAGACACAAAGTTTATTTTTAAAGACCACTTCCCATGCCATGAACATACTTCCTGGTACAGAAAACAATGTTCTCATTTCAGGGTAAAGGTGGGTATTAGAGCCATGTTGCTATTTTAGTCCTCCAGAAATAGCTGGGAAGAAGTGGTAATCTATTTTGGAAAGAGCAAACAAAGTAGAGGAAACACTGAATTCCAAAATACGTATTACAGCTGCTCTAAAGTTTGTACTGCAGATATATATTCCAACAATTTAATGGGAATTTACTACTTCTTCCTTGAAGAGGAAGTACTATTTCCAGAGGATATATTTATAAACATCAGGGTTAGTCTAATTGAGATAGCCTCTGTTTAGAAATTTGCATATAGATGGTCCTCGACTTACAACTGCAATTAAGCCCAAATCTCTGTTGTTAAGTGGACAATTGTTAAGTGAACTTTGTCCCATTTTACAACCTTTCTTGCCAGAGTTGCTAAGTTAATCTCTGCAGTTATTAAACTAGTAACATGGTAGATAAGTGAATCTGGCATGCCCATTGACATTGCTTGTCAGAAACTTGCAAAAGGTGATTCAATGACCTTGGAACACTGCAACCAACATAAATACGAACCAGTTGCCAAGCAGCTGGATTTTGATCGGGTGACCATGGGGATGCTGCAATAATTGTAAGTCTGAAAAATGGTCGTCACGTTTTTCAATGACATTTTAACAGTCAGAACTGTTGTAAATCAAGGACCACCTGTAAAGTCCTGAACTTAAGCACAACCCTAATCTCTCATGTTGAAATAAGCCTATCCAACTCCCATTCGAGCTACAAAGCTCAACACAGATTTTTTTTCCCATATTCAAAATGATCAGCAATTGTTGTAACAAAAGTTGCGAAGGTGATTTGCTGGCCTTAACCAGACAGTTAATACTTCTATTTATCTACATACTGTACTTGCACCATTATATTATGTACATTTTTTCCTCTACTAAGATATTTTGGGGAAGAGAGTTCTATTACAATATTTGTTTATACCCTTAAGAAAAACACTTTACAGAAAATTCAATGATAACCAAAAACCAATGTGAAAAGGAAAGATTATAGAAAGTTCCAGTAGATCCTGCCTTTGTATATTATTCAGTTAATAGCAAACACCTCTGAAAAATAAGTAATAAAACATTAATGCTAAGGATATTTAACAAAGTGAATGCACATGTAGGTAGACCTCAATTACCAACTGCTTGTTTAGCAACACTCAAAGTTACAACAGTGCTAAAAAGGGTTATTTGTAATTGGTTCTTGAATTTGGGACATCACGTGCTATGATTCAGATGCTTGGCAACCAGCACGCATTTATGACAGTCACAGTGTCCCACAGTTATGTCATTATCTTTTGTAACCTTCCTGTTGGTTCTCAACAGACAAAGTCAATGGAGAATCTGGCAGGAAGCTAACAACTCATGGTCATGTGACATTGTACTTAACACAAATGGGATACCATAGCCAGAATGTTATAAGTCAGATATAGATATTATTTCATTTTATGCCCACAGGGCTAGCAAAACAGCTTTTGTCCCAACTACAATCAGGAAGTGAAGACTATCTAAAATCAGGGTTGCAAAATCTAGATAAGAGCTACACAGCAGAAAATACAGAAAACTCTCTGCTGTAATGCAACTGATCTGGCACGACAAACCAGTAAAAGGTTAACCAACTCCCTTTCCTGATGGCAAACTAGACGCCTAAGTGACTCATGATTGGACTACTCCACAGAGTCTTAATTGGCAATAAACCAATCAGCCAGAGATAAATGTCCATGCAAGTGAAGTACAAATTGCAGGCGAGACGCAAACTCACAGTTCACACTAAGTCCAGTTGCATTATCAAAGAGAATCAGGAGTAGTGTGCGTCCAAAGTCCAGGTACAAGAATCAAGAGAATCAGGAGTAGTCTGCGTCCAAAATCCAGGTACAAGAGTCAAGAGAATCAGGAGTAGTCAGGGTCCAAAGTCCAAGTCCAAGGGTCAAGAGAAACAGGAATAGTTCAAAGTCCAGGTCCAAGGGTCAAGAGAATTAGGAATATTCAGGGTCCAAAGTCCAGAGGTCAAGAAGCTGGCACTAATCCGAATCTGAAGCCAGAGGTCAAGAACAGGAAACAAAAAGTCCAGGTCCAATTTCCTCTTCTCCTACACTGACTGGTAAGATAGGAGTGGGGATAGGTGGCTAAGAGTTTGGTCCAAGAAGGGACAAAGGCCCCTCTCCTGCTGACTCATCATCTGAATAATCAGCTGAAAGGTGGGCTACTGGGGATGCAAGGCACAACAGCAACAACCATCCAGATTTTTGTAGGGTAGCCTTACAAGAGCTAATAAAAATCAAAATGCCGTTGATTTGCTGATTTGATTGAACTGACATGATTAACCAGGATCGTTCCTTAATAGTGAAAGCATTTGTGGATCTTTTTTTGTATTCAATTTATTTCAGATCAGTGATAATTGAAACATGAAGTTATGACTATACTATGTGCAATTTTGGTCAATATAAAGGTGCTCTAAACTTTTCTAAAACTATATTTGTCTAATTTCTTCCAGGAAAAAAAGATATTTATTTATATGCTGCACTGATAGAACTTGTTAAGCCAGATACAAGATGTGATTGACTATTTTCTTAATGAGTTCAGCACTAGATACCAATCATATTTTATGCTGACCAAACTTGAATATAATATAGCCAAAATTTCATTTTTTAATCATCACTTCTGAACCTCTGAACCAAATTTTCACTTCCGATTACATCTTTTTGAAAATTAATCTTCTCATAATTTCAATCAAACTTCACAGTCCTATACCCCTTCCTGTGTCCCCTAAAACTTCATAAAAATATTTAAGAAGATATTTGGTAGAGTCATTGGGACTATCTGCAATTCATTGGCAGAATTTTTTTTTAATACAGAAAAGACTGGGTTTCAGAATGCTGCCTCAAATCTTAGACCATACCACCAGTTTGTGTCAACAATAGTTTGATGGATGGGATATGATCTGATATGTAATTTCTTCCTAAACCAGAGTTCTACAAATATTTCAATTATAAATGGTAAAGTATCCTTCAAAGCAAAGTCAGTTCCTGGACCATGAAGTTTTATTTGCAACAATACTGAAGTGATTTGTTATTGCTTTTTTTCAATAGTGAACACACTTGAAAAATACATCAATTTTTTTTAATGCAATATGTTTTCAATGTGTTAACCATTCCAGATGCATTCAAGTAAGTTAAGCCATTCTCATATTCATTTTTGCTAATCTTAAATCTTGTAATAATTTTGTTATTTCTCAGACTGTTACACTGCAATTAGTTCTCAATTACCTTTCTAAAGAGTGTTTTCTCTCACGTGTGCTTCACATCATAGTTTAATAGATACATTTTTCTCACAATTAAATTGTAGTTTCTAGTCACATTTTCTCAAAACAGGCCTCAGGCTGACCTCCTGTGGAGTACTTACTCCTACTCATTAATTAGTTTAAGTAAAGATTTAAGTAGCACTATTCATACACTCACAATATAATCTAATTTGTAGCTTTATGGTGACTTAGGAAAGAGGCAGCACTTTTATTCAATTACACAGAGACACATACAATATACTGTGTTTGCCTCCCCTTCTCTTTCTCTATTCCACCATAGTTACTTCTGGTAAAGTTATCTACCTATTTGCAAAAATGATGTCATGACGCATTAAATTTGGTACTGGCCCAATCAGAATAAAAACCCATTTAATTACATAAATATATTAAAGGACAATTTGGTATGAACAAAATACACACTTTAATAGCTCGGAGAGGAGATAGATTTATATTTTAGAACCTTTATCTACAATAAACAGTCATACAAATTAACCATATCCACAGTATCCCCTTTAGTTTATTTTAGTGATACATGGGTAACAAGACAAAGATGATCTATTGTAATTAAATTAAGTTTAAAAGCACTCAACTACCCTAATTAGGGGAAATGGTAGCTACTACGTGCTTTCAGCAATATGAAAATGGATTTACGTATCCCATAATTACAAGTAAATGAATGGTTTTTCCATATTAAATAACATGTTACATCTAGGTATATTACGTGAAAGCGAGATCTGAAATTTATCTTGCTTCTTTCCTCTCCTCACCCGAAGCTATAGGCCAAGCAAAACCAAAGTTTTGACTTTAAAATATATGCAAGATTTTTCCTAGTCTGAATTTGATAAGGGAAATTAGAAAATTGGGTCCTCAGCAAACAAATGGATCTTCAACATGCTATTGAAAGTAACGTCAATGAAAAAAGAGATTAAAAAAACTATGGTTTGATTCACACATCACATTACATTTTCTATGATAAATCAAAATGCCCTACCATGTTTAAATAAATATAAAGAGATTCACTTTATACAAACTTCATAACAAAAGCAAGAGTAAGAAACTGAATTCAAGTATATCAAGTTCATGCACACTCTATTGGTTAACTTCAAGAAAGATAGCTTATGAACTATAGAAAGTCTTGTAGCACACTACAAATTCTGTATTTGTGGATTTCATAATGCATCTGATAAACAGCCTGCCGACCTCTAAATCGTACACCACAATAAATATTTAACTCCCAAAAGTACATAAGACTCTTATTCTTAGGTCATAAACAGAGCTGCCAGTTGTAGCTAATTACTGAACATAGTAATTAAGATAAAGGGAACACAGGACAAAATAGGGTAGATTGCAGCCTGACAAATGGATTTGTTATGCCAAAGAGGTGCAACAGAAATTAAAAATGGGTAGGCTATGATGTGAAGGCAGCAGCATATGTTGCATCATAGTGCAGGTCAGTCACCAACTCTAAAGATCTTGCCTATATAACTGGCTAACAGCAAAACAAAAAGATGACCAGGCAATCCAAGTTAGAAGCAGGACCTCTCCAGCATGTGATGATAACATTAGAAAGACTTGGGAGACTTGCAAGACTGATATTAGCCTTAGAGGGTAAACCAATAAGAATCAAAACCTGATGCGCTAATTCTACTTTATTGTAAAGCTACTCTTTACATAATCTTACAAGTCTCTCAAGGTCTTTTCCACATAGGGATATCACTTATCTAGTTGGTTCAGTGCATGCCATTCAGTCAAAAGCAACAATCAAGAGGGGAAAAAGACACGCTGAGGACCCCAAGACCACGCAGCAATAATTTCTAATCACCCACACCTGGGTTAGCACTTGATACTGAGGCTTCCTAAAGACATACGAAGAAAGCATAACTTTCTTTTCCAACTTTGCTAGACATTTGAATGGTAAGCTGCCCACTATTGTGCCAACTTTTCTTTACTCCTTTAAAGGTCTCCTTCCTCTGTCTATGCAAGAAGCTCTATGCTGAACTTCCTGGGCAGGAAGATGATTAAATTTAAAAATACTATCGCTAGTACTAAGTTTGACTTTCCAACTAATCTCTCTCATCCCAAATGAACTGAGAATTCTTTTACAGTATTTGCATAAGGCTCCCTTCCTCTTCCCCCCCCCCTCATTCGGCAATGCAACAAAACAAGATATACATAGATGTCAAAGAATAATTAGAACTGCAGAAAAAATAACTGCCACAAAACTACCCTCCATTGAAGATCTGTACACTGAACGACCCCTCACACCCTGGACATAATTTCTTTCAACTTCTTCCCTCCGGATGCCGCTACAGGCCATTGCAAACCAAAACAACTAGACACAAGGTTAGTTTCTTCCCTCATGTTATTAACCTACTAAACAGCTGACTTACAGGACAGTGTTAGTGCGGAGGGGGTCTTTGCGACAGGATGAAATGGTTTCTGACATGATGTCAGCACTTTATAACATGATGACATGGTAAATGCCATGTACTTTATGGCTATGAATTTTCTATCTTATGCTTACATACACAGAAGCCTCCAAAGCTACAATGTTGTAAAGGGCTCATTAACATAGATAAAGGAGCAGCGATTCATTTTGAAGCAAATGTTGCCAATAATCCAACATCGAACAGATTGAGCCAAGAAACGGAAAAAAAACTTAAAGGTATTTAAAATCTGCATTTCCCCACTTCATTATTTCAAGCAGCTGGCTCAGATCTTTTCAATTCTACCACCAGCGACCTCCTGTAATCTCCTGGCTTGGGAAAGAAACCCCTGAAAACACTTAAAGTCAGCTGATTTGGCTGTCGGTGCTAAGCTGGGATCCGGGGCTTTCCTCTACCAAACAGCTGATTGCCTGTTCCCATTTGTGCAGCTCAGTTGGACTGCTGGACTTTCCTCTGCAAACTGCTTGTTGGCTGTTGGGTGCCCTCAGCTATGCTCTGCTACACTCATAATGCAAGACATTGCTCGTTTATCAAGTTAAAATTTATATGACTTCCGGTTCCGGTTTCTCACGGTGAAGATGAGGCTGCCGGGGCTCCGGCAGCTGGAGTCCTTCTTTTTCCCATTTTGGGGGCACACTAGTGCCCAAGGCTGCCCTAGAGGGGCAGCTGAAGAGAGAGACCATGCGGGGAGCTTAACCCGCACAACTCTTTTTCTCCAGTGTGAGAAAAGGTCGCCCGCAAAAGCGGCGCCACTAGGGGGAGGCCTGGAACAATACAAAATTAACATCAACAGAAGCAAAAAGACTGAAAACATCTGGTCTAGTGAGGATGAGCAAAATGCATAATTGCACTCTATAAAAAGAAATTTTGCTGGCATGCTTGAAAAAGAAGATTGATAAATTATTCCTGAAAAAAGCTTTAAAAAGGACGACTGAAACCTACAGGGGAGTGAAACTACAAAGGAAGCTTGAAAGAGACTTAAAATGGAGGACGTTTGGAATGTGATGAATTTTCATTTCTTCTATTTGCGCATTTTTGTGGATTATTTGAGATAGATATAAAAGATTTAAAGACAGCTTAATTTGGATTCTAATTGAAATGAGCTATGGTGTTAACGAAGATTGATGGTGGTTTGCAAAGATGTGCGCGACTGCAAACAAAAAAATATAAAGACTTGGATTTTTTAGGCCTGAAATTAGGTGGATATTAAACAAGACTTAGAAAGATCAGGACTATGGATTTTGAATAATAAAAGTTGGATTATAAAGATTGGAAAAGAAGGAAAACAGCTGGCTAAATTGGCTAAAATGGAGTTAATAAAAGACGGAGTACAACAAAATTTAACTGGTAATAAATTCTCAGCGTGTGTGGAAGAAATACTTAAACTATTTGATAGATGTTGCTATTAATATACAAAGAGGGAAGCTCAAAAGAGATTTTTAGAAATGGAAAAAATATCAGGACAAAGCAGAAGAAGGAGAAAGCTCAAAAAGAAGGACAAGGATCAGAAAATGAGAAAAAAGAAGAGGGAGAAAACTATTGATTCTTCCAGAGACATTGGGGGAGGGATGTATTATAGTAATGAGGGCCGCAAGGGTGATAAATTGAATTCTGTAGTGGGGGTGAAGGAGAAAAAGATCCAAAATAAAAAAGGGGTGGTTAAGCAAAAAGAAGGGAAAGAGAACCTGAATGCAGAAATATTTATTAAAACAAACAGGTTAATAGAAGTGTTTGAACAAGAAATAGCTGCCAGGAGAGGTATAGGCTAAAATCTATATATATAAAAAATTAGGCGCGTTTGTGTCTGGTAAGTAATCCCGGAAAGTACTGAACCGATTGGGTTCA
>JANHFO010002526.1:6446-17750 GCA_032468095.1 Pareas carinatus
TTCCCATCTTAATTAGATTTTAAATTGGTTTTATATTGTGAGCCTAAATTGCCATTTATTATAATCTTTTAAATTGCTTTTAATGTGTTGTGTGTTAAAGTGCTGTAACTGTTTTTTATATGGATCCCTTCGGGGAGAAGGGCGGTATAAAAATGTAAATAAACTCAAACTCAAACTCCCTCCCTATCTATCTAGCTATCTATCTATCTAATCTAATCTAATCTAATCTAATCTAATCTAATCTAATCTAATCTAATCTATCTATCTCTATTTCAGCTAACTGGGCCTGGATGGCAGGCTAGTTCCAAGGATCGTATGCCCATGTATAGTTATCCCCCTTCTTTAATTGCATTAACCTTGAAAAACAATCATGGTTGTAGTCCTGTTTGCGTGATCTGGCAATAAATTGTGTTTAACTCGATAGATCCTTTCCTTCTATAGAGTTGTATAAAAAGAACAAAACATTCCCTTCCAATATTGACCGTTTAATTGGTCTGATACTAACATTTGCAACCATCAGTCCTAATCTTCTGGTTTGCCCAGCCTGTCATCCCTGGAGAACAGAATTGATAAACCCTCTTTATTATAAAATATTTCGATTGGAACCAGCAGAACAGTGCACCGTATCTATTGTGGTCAGAAGATACTGGACCTAATTGCAATTTAACTGCTGTAAATTGATACATCTCTCATTTCCTTCAATTACTGAGATCAACTCCCATTCTTTTCTTTTTATGTTAATGTTTTTGTTTGTTTGTATGGGAGGAGCAGTATTGAATCACCTGGGAGTAGCTGAAAGGATGTGACTTTTTTTGTACAGGGATGCTCTTAACAGCATAGTTGTCAGGCACAAAAGCTTCAGCCCCACATATGAAGGTCCAATTAAACTGATTTATTGTACATACCTACGCACAGGAATCTTCTCTGTGACTGGTTAACACCTGCTAGGAGTTAGTTAAGGGTCGACAGAATTCAAGGAAGATTGGATTTAGTTTGCTTGTGACTACGTAGGGATTCTACGCTGATTCCCCTTTTAACTCTGCCCCCAGGTTCTGTCGCTTGTTCTCCCATATCTATGTCTGTTCTACATTTCTTCTGAGAAAGGTGGCGATTTCTTCCTTCCTTGGAATCCCTTGTATTTCTAGCCGCCGATAGTGATGGCCATTTGCATTGTTGGATCTCATAGGGATCTTTTCTGTTTTCCAGTTGCTTTCGCCGGGCTCGCTTTTGGCTCCTTCTACATTGCAGGGAAGCTACATTGCTTTGCACCGAGTGGTCGTGGCCAATCCTGGCGCCTCTGCGCCTTCTTGGGACCCCTCTTCGCCGCCATGCTCATTGCCTTGTCCCGCACATGTGATTACAAACACCACTGGCAAGGTGAGCGGAAAGTGTGTCTATGGGGAGGGAAGGATGTTCTCTCTACAATATGCAAGTCTTGTTTCATTGCCCCCATTGGCCAAAAGTCAATATCACGGTTTTTTGGAGTTTCATGATCGTAGGAACCTTGCAAGGAATGGGTGGACAAAAGAAAATCCACACGTTTCTATTTAATTCAAATGGAATTAAGAATCCCAGGGCCATTCTCCAGCTGGCCATCTAATAACTTTCCCTGTCCTATGATCAGACTGTTTTTGAAGTCTGGACTTTGGTTGGAGATGCAGATGGCTTCGGAATCTTAATTTGTACAACTCTGCTCTGAGGAAAGGAATGGAGTGGAATCTTCTCTCTCTGTCGAAACTCCTGCTCAACTCCTCACCCCCTTCCCCAGTTGTGACAGTATGGCAAGTTTCAGTCCATCCTCTGACCACACCCCAAATTGTTATTTTATGGCTGAGATGGGAGTAGCATGTGAACCCTAAAAGGAGTCCCTGCGGATTTTACTCTGCTAGTCATTGCCAACTCTAAGGGGCAGTGCTTATCTGTTTCAAGGCCATTGAGCCAGGGCTGTCTGAAGACATTGCCACGGTCACGTGTCCAGCATGAGCTCATGGAGTGCTCCTACCTTCCCACCGAAGTGGTACTTATTGATCTAATCGCATTCGCACGCTTTCAACCTGTTCGGTTGGCAGGAGCTGGGGTGAGGATGGAAGCTCACCCTGACGCGTGGGCGCTCGGGTCTCAAACTGACAAGACCAGCATCTTAATCACTGATCCACCATCCCGCCCAAACCCTAAAAGAGGGTAAATCAATTTCAAAACCAAATCGCCCAGCCTCTGAGCTCTGAGGAAAATCCCAGGCAGCTCTGCCTTCCGCGGGGGCATGGCCCCTGCGCAAAATGAAAATCATTGTTTGGGTACCAGACAGCGGTCTTAGCAACCAAAGCTTAGCGTAGGTCGATATCCGGGTGCTGTGTTAGATATTGATCGTCGTATTCTTTTGTTCCTTTTAAGATGTGTTGGTTGGCTCTGGAATGGGTTTCACCTTTGCGTACCTCTGCTATAGACAGCATTACCCTCCACTGACGGATCCCAAATGCCACCAACCGCTGCAGCATGAATCCAGGCTATCTTCTCCAGAGAGGCAAAAGCTGACACTTTCCGGCTTCAACCTAGATGTATGAAGGAGGACTTAAGAGGTTTCCTTTCTGGGTGTTTTCACACTCCAGGGGAAGCTGCGGGTGGTGGGGAGGAAAAGAGCTTAATCATCCATGTTCTGCTTTGCTGAAAGGCCAGACAGGAGGAGGAAGAGGTAGTGGGAGAGGCGTCATTGTTCAAGGTATACCAGCCTGATTGAAACTCAGGGCCTCTGCCTCTCCCTTCATCATGCATATATGCAGCCCAAGAGGGTGAGTATTTTCCAGGACAGCAAAATTGCACAGCTTGGGACGATTTTTATTTTATTTTTTTTTGTGGCCAACTCATTTCGGTCAACGTCGAACCAATTCCTCGCCGGATCACAACGGAGCAGCCAAAGGAGCCTGGTCCGTTCCCTCATTGTAATGTCAGGCGTTGTTCTTCAGTCTAAATGCCTATAAATGGATGTCACATGATCTCCGCTAGTGTGCAGTTTCGACCTATTTACTACCGGAGAGGTCTGCCTCTTTTCATATGATGCTCAGGGTCCCTTCCTGTCCATCCAAAGATAGATGGGTATGATTTTAATATTTTTCTGGACAAAATTCTGATTTAAAATAATAGCACAAGGTGCTGGTAAAGAAGTATACGCCTTCGGGATTCAGTGTTTTGGTGCAACAAAACTTAGCAGCGGATCAGCCATACACCAAGGAGAGCAGGCATGCATCGAAACAGGTCTAAAGGTAGATGTCCTAAATCCCGAACCAAGCGTTGGCTGTTTTTCTGCCACCTCTTCAGAATAATTACAAAGGGTCTCCAATATTTGAGGTGTATTATTTAAGGAGTTTTGATTAAATCTAGGAGACTAATTATATCAATTGCATAACTATTTCTTTTGCAGTGTGCCCACACCCCCTCCTGGCAGTTCACTCGAGTTGTGCATACTTTTTCTATATTTATGGCAATGTTTTTAGTTTTGCATCCTCTGCCATTTGCACTGCAGTGCAAAATGTTTTGATTCTCAGCAGTGCAGATTTGTACTGGTTCAAAACAGCGTGATGACTCAAAACACATAAGACTGCGCAGTTCTATTTTTAACTTTGCTGCATTTGGAGGATTTTCTAACTAGTTAATCTAGCACTTCACAACACTGCTGTTCCTAAACCACTAGAAGTAAACATTTTCCTGTCAGTTGTGTCCGATTCCAGGGCACGGTGCTCTGTCTCCGTTTCTTGGCTGAGAGAGCCAACGTTGCCTGAAGACCATTTCCATGGTCATGAGGCCAGCGTGGCTATACACCCAAGGTGCACAGAATACTGTCACCTTCCCAATGAAGTGGTACCTATTGATCCTCTCACATTTGCGTGCTTTCGAACTGCTCGATGGGCAGGAGCCGGGGCAAGTGACAGGTGTGCACTGTGTTGCACAGAGCTGAAATCTTGAACCTGGACTGTCAGCTCTCCAGTTTTATCAGCTGACCCATCACACTCCCTCCTAAACCACTACCATAATAATAATGGGCAATACTCAGATTATCTCAAAAAGGGCTTAGGACAGGAATGGCGAAACTATGGCACGCGTGCCGCAGTGGGCACACAGAGTCCTCTCTGCTGGCACACGAGACAAGTTGCCCCAAGAGTTAAGCATGCTCAGAAAGGAATAAAGGCACTGGATGATGACATCATGGGACCATGAATATGCTCAGAAAGTAAGTAGTGGCACCAGGCAATGATGTCATGAACCATAACTCATTAGCCGCGACTCTTCCGGATACTCGGTGTCTAAAACGTTAGCCATCACTGTCTTAGGGGGTTCTTATAGCCAATACATTTCTTACTCCTGATTAAAGATAAATAGGTAAGAACTTCCCTAAAAGGAAGCAATTTTGATTGCGGTGAAATTTCTGTGCAACGGCCCAGTGTTTTATAGCTCAAACTAATTTGTTACCTCTTGGTCTCTCGACTAGGTCTCAGCTTGCAGGTTTGTGAATTTGTCCAACTATAACACACACCCCGTTTTTCAAATACATTTCCTTAGCTGGGAAAAGACCCAAAGTTCAGCTTTATCCATGTCAGTGCCCATGTACTTTGTTTTTAATCTTAAGGCCATTGGATGCAGATGTTTTCATGGGAAATTGCCATTCTAATATCAGAAATTATGATTCTTGTTTTTTTATATATACTGTTTATACCATATAGCAGAATTCCAGTAGACACAGTCTAGGATGAAATGCTTTTTTCTACCATAGAAAGGTGTAACAACTGCAAAATTGTACAGTACCACCAAATTTGTGCAGCATAACAGCACTCAGGTATTTTTTTTAAGGTATCTGTGGTTGCATTGTGAGATTAATGCTATACATCCTTAAATCTCATTTGAACAGCCAATCTACGGATGTTAATCTTACTGCCTTAACAAGATGAAACTTGTTGAGAACACTTAAGATTACTGCATAAGAAATTAATTCTAACAATTTAGCAATTGTGCTTATTATAATCACCGATAGAGACCTATTAGGCTTCTCTTTTCAAAGATCAATAAATGCACCAAAGGCAGACGGCTGCTGGAAAAAAGTTAAATAACTTTTAAAAAAAAGGTAATATTTTACAAAGTGCATTAACTTCCAACTGCCTGGCTTTGCCTATTGATTCTCCCAACTGAGAATTTGGTCATGTGTCAAATGGCATTCTGTTCAGCCACAAGTGTAGCATGAGAGGCTTTGAAAACTCAATGATGCAAACATAACGAGGAGAACAACTAAGTATCTGGCACGGAATTGGAATACACAAAGTGAACAGAGTGTAGGGTGATCCCATCCCACTTGTGAACGTGCTGGCTGAGGGCTCCCTTGGCCAAGGCTTTCTTGAAAAGAGAAGGAAAGTTGCGGAGATGACATTTTGTGGAATGTGAGGTATGTGAAAAGCAACCCACCACTTTGTAACAAGTCATGCAACAGTTGAAGGGCCCGGCATAACATACACCATGAAATCACAGGTGTGTTCCACAACTAGCCAGCCAAGATTATGTTGAGACATGCATTCAATTTACACTCCGGCACACAAAACCAGCAACGTGAATTGTCTGTCTGAATGGTCGTCCAATCACCCTTGAGCTCCCAAGTAAAACTGCTGGTATAGAGCTGCCCTCATCTGGTGTTTTGTCCAATTGCTTACTATGGGCAGAGGTTTCGAGGATGTGACCTCATTCTTCAGATACTTTCAAGGACCCAATTTGCATGCATTGAAGCAACAGCACATCAAACTGCTGCTTTTATGGAGTTCGACACCTCTCAGAACGTAAACTACGCAGCTTCCACAACGGTGCTTGCATTGCAATAACACGAGGAGAGGGATAACCACTCATCCATATTTCACTCAACCATATCCTGATCGCCATGAATCAGATCAAATTTACAAGCTTTGCCAGTTCCATCCCAGGTAAGTTAAGCATATACTTTTCCTGCTTTAGAAAAGTAAAATGGTAGATTGCTATTGCTGGCATGATTATCGTCATTGTCATAATCATGCTTATTTCAGAGAAGAAGGGACGTGGCTGGTCCAGCTTCTCACTGGTCTTGAGCCCTTTCCAGGGTAAATCAGCAGCAGCAATAAAACACACAAAAATGAACTCCCCCCACAAACAATCTAACATGTAATGCTGAATGCTCAGTGTGGCCTCAGAAGAAGTGCTTCCCAAAGTCCAAATCCTTCACTGCCCATCACTCATCTTGGGAAGTTTTTCAAATATGGAGACGAGATGTAAAACTCTAGCACCAATTCCAAGTCTTGACTAGTGCATAAACTGAAGGTGACATAACTGGTATATTGCATTGAATCTAAAGACACACTGGCTGTAGACAGAAAATGCAGATCGATTAATTCACACTGAATATACCAGGAATCAGACAGGATCTCAATGCTTGCTACCATCCCTGAATAGGAATCTGAATCTTCCAGAGTTCCAGACTGTGATGAAGCATGCTGAGCACATCAGACAAAAAAAGAGGAAGGTGACATAGGAGATCTGTAAAACATAAACAACAGTACAATGATTGTATTAGGTGAGCTTTTCATTGAAGGCAGCTGGTCTTTAGAGGACATCAGATCCAAGGAAAATATGGAAGGGACAAAGTATGCACAGGAGCATAATTTCTAAATCTTCCATTGCATTTTGTCTTTTTCTCAAAAAGTAGCCAAAGTCACCATGGCCCAAATCAGAAAAACAAATAGACTTACATATTTGGTATCCAGAGTTGTGCAGCTGGTTAGTTTGACTACAAAAGGGGCTGATCCATGCTGATACCTTTCGTTTGATAAATCTCTTTCAGCAACAATAATACTGTGTCCTCTGACTCCCTAGATGGGGGGGAAAGAAGAGAGAGAGAGAAATAACAGCTATTCATGATTGATTACACAAGTAACTGGCAGATTTCTGATACACTGTATATATTTCACCCACTTGGAATCCTAGCTGTAATCATATAATTAACTGAATTCAATTCAGGGCATCATCTTAATCCCAACTACCTGTGAAAGCAGTGAAGACTGGACATAAGCTTAATTTTCAGCTCAGCTATTAAAACAATACAAAGGAGAAGATCCATAAATAGTCATGAGACTCTTGGAGAAAGACAGGAATGATGGAGAAGATGAAAGACAACACTGTCTTCTTCAACTGCCACCCTGCATGATCAGTCACATAAGGGCAACTCGGCAATCAAAGGTGCCTGATCTAGATGGCTAGGCTGGTGTCTTCTCCTTTCTTGGTCCATGTGTGCCCTTCCAAAAAATGTACACTTAGTGGAAGACAATGACCTTTCCAGATGGTTCCTTGGTCGAGGGTATTTGGATGACAGTCCCCAGCCAGCCAAGCAACAGGGCACCAAATCAGGATAAGGCCCCTAGGCAGAACTTACCAGTAGCATAAATGGCCTTGCAATGCAAATAAATACTCGTTAAAGCTTTCGATGGGTTTCTCCTGAAGCACGTAGTCAATGCGATGTCCCCCATTCAGCAGCCCCACATTGACTGGAGGTGGATCCTCTTTTGCTGATGCGGTTGATTCCTCTGGTTTCTCCTCTGTATCCATATGGAAGAAAACTGAATCAAGACACTTGCATTTAGAGAACAGGCCAGTTAAGCAAAGAAATGCCTTAATCTTCCTGCCTAAGACAATGGTGGCAGCTCAGTCTTTAAGAGCGCTCCAAACTTGGCAACTTTTAAGACTTGTGATTTCAACTCCCAGAATTCCTCAGCCAGCCATGGAAGTTGAACTCCTCATCCAGAATTCTGGGAACTGAAATCCACAAGCCTTAAAGTTGCCAGGTTTGGAGACCACTGTTTATTCTAGAAATATCTTCCTTAAGAAGGAAGTAGGGAAAGCACAAAGGAGAGAGAAGAGGAAAGAGAGAAGGAAAGTAAAGAGATAAATAGAAAGAAAGGGAAGTAAGGAAAGGACGAGAGGATGGGATAGGGTAACGGGGTAGGAAGGGATACGAAAGTGGAAAAGGAAGAGAAAAATAGGGAAAGTAGAAGAGGAAAGAAAGGAAGGAAGGAAAGAAGAGAGAAAGGAAAAAGAAACAATGTAAATAAAGAACTAGAAGTAAGAACAAATAGAAAATTGAGTTCAAGCAAAAGAATGTTTAACATGCCTGCTGTATTTAATGGTGATAAGATTTAAGGAATTCTGTGTGTAAATGAGAGAAATTTATGTGCGGATGTAAAATATTTACAATTAAACAATAATAAAAATCCCTTCCTTCAGACAGCACTAAAAAGAAATGGCGAGTCTTGCCCACAACTACCTAGATGGTAATTTCGGTTGAAGAGTTACAGTGTTCCGTACTCAACTCTGGAAAATGCCCAACTCAATCCTCAGGCCATTAGACCTCTCTTCACTCAATAGATCAGAAGGAGCCCTTACCTGGTGCCAAGGAGGCCCTTAAGCAACTCTCACTCTCTCAAAAATATAACCCACTGTATCAACATATTTATTCTGCACTATTTATCCCAAAGCTTTGTGGCAACGGCAGTTTTGTTATTGGGAAGCCTGGGCCAAGAACAGCTGCAAAGGAACACAAAGATGTTTTCCTTTCCCTGCACCAAATGTGAGCAAACTTCCTTAGTGTGCCCCACCCCTGTTGCAAGTCACAATTTAAACATAGGCTTTAAACCAACCAGGTTGCTTCTCCATACTGGTTTCAGCTTCCGATTCCTGTTCCACATCCCCGGTGGCTCCTGCTTCCACAGCTGGAAATGATGTTCTGGTGAAGGACTGCCAGGCAGTCCTCAAGGAACCCAACAAGTTATTTTTCAGGTCCATGCTCATCCGAGTGAGGCCTTCCTTCAATTCTGGAGAAATAAAGAAAAAATTCAAAACCAGGGGGGAAAAAAAACACACGATCACATAGACGTGCAGCCTAAATGCAAGTTTTAATTGATGTCTACGGAGGTTGTCATTCATCCAGGCAATGATTGTCCCAAAGGAGCTTTTATTTGAAAGGAAATTGGACTTTTCTGATTTTACTTGAAGACATTTTCCTTCTCATCCAAGAGGCTTCTTCAGTGCTAACTGGTAGAGGAATAGAAAGGATTTATACTCTCCATTAAAAATTCATTCAAATTCATTTAAATCTCTTTGCATTATAACCATTTATTTACTAATTTTATTTAGTCAGGCATATAAAACATCATCAATAACAAAAAAGTAAAAATAAAAACATATATAAACATATAAATGGGTTCAAATAAATGGGGACAGTAGGACAAGGATGGAAGGCACACTAGTGCACTTGTGCACGCTCCTTTTTTACAGACCTCTTAGCAATGGAGTGAGGTTCACTGTAGACAGTTTAAGTTTAAATTTATTGGGGTTTGAGGATGTCACAACATCATCAGATCATGAGTTCCAGGCATATTACTGAAGTCATATTTTCTGCAATCAAGTCTGAAGCAGTTCACTTTGAGTTTGCATCTGTTGTTAGCTCGTGTATTATTGTGGTTGAAACTGAAGCATTCGTTCATAGGTAAAACATTGTAACAGCCAATTTTGTGTACTAAGCTTAGGTCCAACCGTAGGCGGGGTAGCTCCAGGCTTTCTAGGTTCAGGATTTTAAGCCTGGTCTCATGTAATCTCTGTTTTCAAAAACCATGTCTCCCTAATATATTCTCTGCAATCAACTGGTTAAACCAGGGTTTAAACTGCCATTATAAACCAGAGTTTCTCAATCCTGGCAATTTTTAAGATGTGTGGACTTCAACTCCCAGAGTTCCACAGCCAGCAAGCATATCTTTGCAAGGATTCCTTCATAAACCATAGGGGAAATTCTGAGAAAGTGACTTCGTGCATGTGCACCCATGGGACATGTGAAGAAGCATCCTAGGGTGGATGTGATAAGCTGTCTGCCAGCCAACCTGATTCAGCCATATCCCCTAATCCTCACGTGGATCGTGCACATATATCGGGGCACATCACACATAAAGCTGTAGTTGGGAGTCCCGCTGGAGATCATCCCTCACGACATTTAGGTGCAAAAAGATGGAGAAAGAACAATGCCCTTTTTTTGTTTTTTTACCTAAGTGCATTCTCTTCCGGCCCTTGTGGTGAGGAAGCAGCATGGGTTCAAATTCCACATCAGAAACAATCATAGGCTCGATCCTGTATGCTACTGGGTCAAACTACAAAAGAAAGGGTTTATAGACATTACAGTCCACCCATTTTATCTACTACCTTTAATCCCAAAAGAACATGCAAATCCTTTAAAAACAACAAAAATAAGAAATGGAGGAGGCTGCCACAATTAAGTAAATAACTATTCCATTTTGTTATTATTTGAAGGAGTGGGCAACATACAGATCACAAGTGGCTTCATGGATCCACTTTACAACTTGTTATCAAATTCTTAGGCATAAAGTTTGGCATAAAGGGGAGGGGAAAATGTTTTTGTTCTTTTTGTTTGTAAAACTTTTCAATTAAAAAAAAAGATTCTAAATTTTACATACATTTGAACAGGCCAGGATTTAATGGATATGTGTCTGTAAGTCAAGCGTCACAGAATCCTAGGGTATCTTCATCTCATCTCTTTGTTATGACTCTTGGTTTTATCTTTCTTTTCTAATTCTGGCAGATTTGTTGATTTTTCATTAGTTGCATGGATAACCAAGATCTTAATCTAAATACTATATACTATAATATACATACATACCACACATACACACACACTATATATATATATACTATATACACGAAGGGAGGCTCAGCCAATCTCATTGTACACATGTACTATGACAATAAAGATTTCCTCATCATTACTATGCAGATATATGCCATCCGATTAATAATACAATGCAAAGGACTGGAGCCAGTGTCAACTAGCCATATCTGAGCCCCATCAATTTCAACATGGCTTGGATCACATTAGCCACGATCCATTTGAACTGCACTCCAGTGGGGTCCAGCACAATTTTCTATCTGTACTCCTTGGACAAAGGAATGGGAAAAGATGCTCAGACATACAGGATGGAAGACATTGAAGAAGCCCTTGCAAGTAGGCAGGGTGTAGGTCGGATCAATCCTATTCACGCCTCGTACAGTGAGAAACATCCCAATGGGTGATCCAAAAGCAAAGAAAATCTGTGGATTGTAGATGAGCTGAGGGTAGTTTGCAGAGACCTGGAATACAAATAGAACTGATTGTTTATCGAGAACAAAATCAATCTATATCTATCTATCTATCTATCTATCTATCTATCTATCTATCTATCTATCTATCTATCTATCTATCTATCTATC
>JANHFO010002526.1:35362-50986 GCA_032468095.1 Pareas carinatus
ACACACACACACACACACACCCACACCGAGATCCCCTTTACTCAGCAGTGTGCCCCCGACCAGCATCCCCCCCCCGCGCCTCTCCATCCCTTCCTCCAAGGTCGCTACTCCCCCGTGACCTGCCTCTTCCTTCCCGGGCCGGGCGGAGGAGATCCGCATCCCCTCCCACGACACGCATCCCGTGAACGTCTGAAAGCGCCAACCCGGAGGAGGTATATCTCCCCCCCCTCCTCCTCCCCGCCAGTCTCTTTTTCTCCCCCTCTCCGGCGTCTGAGTAGCCACCGGGTTCAAAGCGTCTTCTCCCCGCGCCTCCCCTCTCACCCGGCTGCCGGGAGCCCGAGCAGCAGGCCCCGCCGCCTCCTCACCGCCACGGCCGCCGCGGCTACTGACAGGCGCGGCGGCGGTTGAGGGTGGGCGGGGGAACGCCCAAAGGGGCGGGGCCTCGGTGCGGGGGCGGGGCCTCTGGGCAGGTTCTGTTTTTTTCCTCCGCCGCCACGGGGGAAGTTGCGCTTCGGCGCTGGACGGTGCAGCTTGGGGGGGCACCGAAGCCCCGCCCCCCTCGACGCTATGGGGCAGCTTGCCCTGACGAGGGTACAGCGGGGGGGGGGTCGACACGTGTCTCCGGCTGGCCTTCGGGACGCGGCGTTTTGCGGGGTCCGAGCCAGTCCTGGGGTTCCATCCAGGCTGCAGCCCCCACCCACCTTCCCCCCTCCCCTTTCAAGGCAGCGCGGGGAAAGCAAGCCGAGGAGCCTCGTTTTACTAACTCCCTTTCTTTCTCTTTTGTCCCAAAGGTGCCCAAAAAGCACCTGGGCTTTTTTGCTTTTCCTCGAAGGCGTTTCGCTTCTCCTCCCAGAAGCTTCTTCGGTTCCGAAGTGAAGTCGGAACTGAAGATGCTTCTCGGTTGTCCCCAATGCAGAGGTCTCTAACCTACCTTGGCCCATTTAAGGCTTGAGGACTTGTAACTCCCAGAATTCCCCAGCCAGCCATGCTAGCTGAGTAATTCTGGGAGTTGTCGGTCCACAAACCTTAAAGGGACCAAGGTTGGAGACCCCTGCCCTATGGGGAATCCCCATTGACATCAAGCTTCTGGGCTGAGAAGGGAAACCAGATTAGTGTAATGTGAGAATCCAGCTATCGTGGTTCATCAAATGGAGATTACGCTAATCAGTATTTGTATGAAGTGTGAATTCAGACCCTATTATGTTATGCCGCCTGATCGTTACTTTGGTTGAAGTAAACCTTCTCAACTCCTGTCCCAAGGGCGGTTTTTCTTTAAAAAGCGACTGGACTTTTTCTTTGAAGACATTTGGCTTCTCAGCCAAGGAGCTTCTTCAGCTCTGACTCAAGAGACTCAGTCAGAGCTGAAGAAGCTTCTTGGATGAGAAGACAAACGTCTTCAAAGAGAAACAAAAGTCCAGTCGCCTTTTTGACAAAAAGCACCTTTGGGGCAACCTGGAAGACTGAGAATCTCCATAGAAATTCACTTTTCCTTTGTATTTTTTTTTAAATGTCAGGGAAGAGTTCCTAATAAAAGTGTTTATTTTAAAAAGAAGTGGAAGAGCGCAAAAAGATTGCAATGACGAGAGTTCCGGAGAAAGCCAGGGATCTCTCCTGAGAAAATTGTCAAGAACGAGCACCGTTTCCTGGGGATAACTCTACAGTTCATAGCATGGGGAGTTCCTGCCGTTTGGAAGAGTAAAAACTCTGAATAGGCCTGCCCGTTTAAGAAATAGATATATTCAGAAGCCAGCCAGCTGACCCTTCACATACCATAAAAATGCTGACTCAGAGTTTTGCACAATGGGTTGCCTTTCTCTCTAATTCCTATAACCCATTTTTGAAAAAAAAAAACTTTTTTGCAATTGGTGCAAATCAGTCACCCACCACATGGCATGAGATAGTTGTACAGTAAATAATTGGCTGTAAGAACAACCATTCTAAAAATAGGTATTGTTTCTCCTGACCCAGAATCCAAAAACACTGGTTGTGCTGGATCTTGCTTAAGCAGATAACTAAGGACTAATCTGAATTATGGGTTGCCTACAGCAGGAGAATGTAGCTTGGTGCTCTTGGACTACAATGCTCTCGATTCCTTGTTTTGCTCATATTGGTTTGGGATAATGGAGAATGAAGTCCTTAATTTCTAAATGACAGCTTGACAGACACTTGTAAGCAGCTTATTAAAGCAGGCAGATGGTTCTACCTAATGTGCATCTTTAGGATTTATATACCTTGAAGTTAAAAGCAGTGAATGACATCAAAAATATAGAAGTCGATCAAGTATATATTATTAAAGGATATGAGTCTGTAATGCTCCATGCATACAATATATTTATAATATGTAACGTGTCTAATATGCTGTAAAAATTGAGAGGATCCCCTTGCAGGTATAAACAAGGTGCTAAGGACTGACCTTTGCCAGTCAAACTTTATTTCCGTCAAAAACCAGTATAAAACAAAACAATTAACAGTTTAAAAAGACATCAAACATAAGCTAAAAGAAGATAGAATATTATTCTCATTATTCATACTACTCAAAGCTAAGCATAGGACTAAAAAACAGAAAAATGTCTAGAAATAGAGAAAGCTTAAAATTCTAAGACAGAAATAGGTTGAAATAAAATAAACCGACTTCTAATTAACTTTATTCAACATTGTTCAAGGTAGGTGCAATAATATTGAGGGATAGGGACTGGTCAGCTTGACTCTTGTCTTACCAGCAGCCTAACAGGATTTGGCAACATCCAGAGAGGTGGAGTCCCTTGGATCAAAATGCAGAATTACTGGGGATGGCAGATCACTGTGCTAAACTTTCCTCACCACCCATAACTGCTATGCAGGGGTTATAAAGGATCAAAAAGCTACGATTGTCTGCCATTCTGATAGGTCTTCCAGAATTTTAATTTTTAACTTACCCTTAATTTTTCTGACTAACACTTCTGCCATCAGGGCAGGACTTTGAGACTGAAGCCTAAGCCACATGCCCCAGGGTTGGGTTATCTTTTTTTAGTGACTGTGAATACACAGTATTATCTGAAAAGACAAAGGCATAAAAGCATTTACATCCAAAGTCTAAACATTCCCGTCTTCCCTATTCTCTGTGGGGCCTAAGATGAAGATACAAACTGCACTGAAGGATTGCCAAGAAAGACTGCAAACAAATATTCAAAGCGAAGGACTGATGTTCCAGTCACATTTTGGAAATTTGACTCAATATCCATAGTTTTCAAAGCAAAATAGTTATCTTCAGTGCTGATTTCAGACTGAGTCATTTGGTAAAGACAGCAAATGGTTGGTTTTATTTTTAGTCCGTATACTGTATTTTTCCCCCCCTCTGGATGACACAACCTTGTGAGATAGATAGGCCTGAATCAGAATTATCAACTAAATTAACATCACCCAGTGGGTTTCTGCATCTACGGGTGGAGTTGAAGCCTCTTGTCCAGCACCATAATTACTGCATCATGTAAGGTTAACAAATTGTAAGCTCAGTTTGGCTTATGTTGGAATGTTTACTATGTTTTATCATAAATAAATAAAAAAATTACTGCATCATGTTTACCAATCTCTAAAGAGGGATTATAATTGAAGGCAGCCTTCTTTTATCCGGTGTCCTTCAAATATCCTTCAAATGCACGAGCATTGTTCAGAATGATGCAGTGACAGTTGCCTGCCAGGAGCTGCACTTCAACAGCATCTAGGTCAGATTCCCCATTTGGGTTATACAAATGTATTTCTGGATCATCATTTTATGCAAACATCCCCAGGGTGCTGGCCTCTGCGTGCAACGTCACATTTTGTCACTCACCAGCCTTAGTGTCCAAAGGAGTCACAGTGTGGCTTTTAACCAAGAGTATGTTTGCTTCTTGTGCAGATTAACTGAATGGCAGGGACAGTGAGCAAAACTATTATGAAAAAACACCTTGGATCAATGCACCTCACACCTCCAGATAAGGCAAGGTATAGGAAGTAGAAATGACAGCTTCCACTTGCTGCAGTCTGGAGATATACAGCCACAACCTCACAAGATGAGTATAATCTCATGGGTTGTCTTAGATTCAATAAGTGGCCTTCAGTCTTTATTTTATAAACCTAAAGATCAGCTATATATGAATGAATGAATGAATGAATGAATGAATGAATGAATGAATGAATGAATGAATGAATGAATGAATGAATGACCTTTTCATTGTAACCACCACATTGCACTACTGTTCGGACATTATATGGAACACTCTTAAGGCTCCTAAAACAAAACTCAATTTTAGATAATACCATGAATACATTTATCCGGGAAGCAGTATGTAAATAATTTGACATTCCAAAATAGCCTGTTGTATTGGTATTCTGTGGCAATTTCAGTTCCAATTAAGCAGCTAGCTTTGGGCAGGTACTTCCACTACAACATAACTAATAAATGCTAATATTATATAATGTAATCCAACTGGCACCCATTCCTTTAAAAGTATAGATAGTCCTCACTTTATTATATTGCCATAATGGGACCGGAACATCCATCACTAAGCGATACAGTGGTTAAGTGAACTGTTTTACCAATTTTACTAGCTTTTTTATTGTGGTTAAGCAGATTCCAGAGTCATTAAACAAATTCATCTTCCTCCATTGACTCTGCTTGTCACAAGTGTCCTGGGAAAGTTTCAAATGATGATCACGTGATCCTAGGACACTGCAACGGTCATAAATACACACCCATTGCCAAGCTCCTGAATTTTGATCACATAAACACGCAATGCTGCAAATGGTCTAAAGTTCAAGCATCGGTCATGTCTCTTTTTGTCAGCACAACACCCTTGTAACTTTGAACACTTATTAAATGAATCTAGAACTATCTGTATTAAATATGCTAAAGCACATCCATTACAAACCAGGTTTTGCCATTATTTGTCTTGTTGGTGAGATGAAGAACAAGCAAATCAGAAAACCTAAAATTTCAACCATTACAGATGCTCCTTTCTTATGACAATGTAATCACACTTTTTTTTACTACATTTCTCAATACTGTGCAATAGCTAGCTGTATGCAACCACTGCTCGGACAGCTATTATTAAAACATTCTAAAGTTGTTTAAATTATGAGCACAAAAAAGGACAGGATTTTTCAAGATTTTAAAACCCTAAACTATGCTATGTACAAAATACAGCCAGTAAGAAAAGAAAGAAAATGTTTTAACTAAGCTCAGAAAGCAGTGAAGTAAATTAAATGTTTGGGACTTAGGGACTGAAATGAGTCATTGCTGTGACTTTCATGCAGCTCTACATCCAAAATAAATGTATTTTACATTAAGCTTCTCAAAAGGCCCAAGTGTTGTCAAATTATACAGTATTCTTCACTTTGGTGAATATACCGTATCCGAAAGGGCCAAAACATGACAGAAGCTGCATGTTTTTAAAGTACTCTGATAATGAAATCCATATAAATCTCATGCAGTGCTAATATGCATAAGATTTTAAATGTAAAGCTTTCTCAGCCTTTTAAATCCATAGCTCTCGATCTTATATAAGGGATGAGACATCGGGGTGCTCCGTGTAGCCTCCAGACTCGTTTTGTGATCCTCAGAAAACTGGACTGCACAGCCCAATTAATGTTGTACATACATAACAGATGATACTTTCTTCCAAACAGATTGCACTATAAATCCTGAGATGTCTCCATTAGCTCCCCAAACACAAGTCTCTCTCAGAAATGATATTAGTTAAACTGCCAACTGGCAGAGGGAGTTTGTATGGATTGACTCTTGGGCCAGGGGAAGGTCACACAAAGAATAATAAAAGAGCAAGAAGTTTGTAATCAAGGTAATCACTTCATTGAGCAAATTCCATACAACAGACATCGCATTTGCTAGCTGAAACAATGTACAAATAAGCCATAATTAGCTATCATTTCATGCAATCTTTAATAGGGATTAAGAATGGCAGTAACTGAGAATACTGTCTTAAAAGTGGAAGATGTAAGATACGCGTTCCACTTATATCCAGCAAACACAAAGTGGGGAAGGAGATCAGAAAGTGTACCTCAACCTTATTTAGTTTAATTTCTCAGCATTTTGACAGTGTTTAAAAACAAATGTGATTGTTTTAAACATTAAGGTGCAGAAAAAGTATTTTACAAGTTCATTCAAGACCATTATTTTGCAGTAGAAAGATAAATCTGCATTTGCTTCACACAATATTCAAGTGCAAAGTGATGTAAGATATAAAACAGACAGTATTTATCTACCATCTCTACTGTTCCTATGATCGAATATAGTCTGGAGTTCAGCAGAGAGGGAGGGCTTTTTCAGAGGGCAAGGTGGCAGTGGAGCTTGGAATGCCTGGTGGGCAGGAATAGGGCAAGGATGGACCCTCCTTTGCAGTTCATAAGAGTGTATCTACAGTTATGCAGATAAGTCATTTTGGTCTGGCAAGATTCTGTCTGTAGGTGAACAACAATAAATTACTCAGAAATATCTCCACATGTCATTCTTGTTTTCTGGGGCCTGATATCAATCTTGTCAGACTAAAGCTACTATCTGATATGATACTCAGCTGTACATCTCCACCTCAGACCACCTCCAGAATGCAGCTGGCAGGAGATTGTGGGAGCAAGGAGGTGCTCCCATGTTACACCTCTCCTGCACGAGCTGCACTGGCTTCCGGTGGCCTTCCGGGTGCGCTTCAAGGTGTTGATTATCATCTTTAAAGCGCTCCATGGCTTAGGACCTAGGTACTTACAGGAATGCCTTCTACCAGCAAATACCTCCCACCGACCAGTTCGCTCCCACAGAGAGGGTCTCCTCGAGGTGCCGTCAGCCAGTGTTGCCTGTTGACCTCCAGGGAGAGAGCCTTCTCTGTGGCGGCGCCCACCCTCTGGAATGACCTCCCTCCCTGAGATTCGCACTATATCTGACCTCTGTGTTCCGTCGTGCCCTGAAAACATATCTCTTTACGCAAGCCGGGCTATCCTAACCCCCACCCCTTTTATCCTAACAAATTTTTATTGGGTTTTTAAATCGGTTTTATATTAGCTTTTAAATTACAGCCCAACATTATAATTATTTTAACATGGTTTTTAACTTGTGTGTTGTAATCTGTACTGCGATGTCTTGTTTGTATTTTAGCCGGCTGTAAACCGCCCTGAGTCCGTCAGGAGAAGGGCGGTATATATATGTAATAAAATGGAAATGGAGATAGAATCTGCATAACTATAGATAAGTTCTGTGAACTGTTAGGGATGGTCTGTCCTTGCCCTCTTCCTGCCTACCAGACATCCCACTGTCTTTCTGCCCTCTGCAAAGTAGACCCCTCCCTCTCGAGACTCGAGACTACATTCTACTATACTTTCCTAATTTTAACTCAACAATGATGTTAGGCAGGTTCAGGCTGAGAGAGAACGCCAGGCTCAAAACTACTCGGATGAGATTATTCCTCATGGTCCCACATTGTGGAATTTTTTGTAAAATACACACACAACCTAACATTGCAAACTTAAATCTATCACAGTTTTCCCATCTCTTAAATTTTATAGTGTTTTCCCACTTTTAAAGCGTGTCACGTGAAAGCCTCAGAGACTGTTCTTCGCTGTAGAACTGATGTACATAATCACAAAACAAAATTTAACTGGAGAACCTAACTACAACCATCACACAAATTAAGTGAGGTATGCTTTTTATTCTCCTGCAATAGAAAGAGAGGCTTTCCACATAAATAGTACTCTCTTTAAAACAAGTAAAAATATAAAAAATGAACATGGATTTTCCATGGTTTCTTTCCCACCATGAAGAGAACTATTCTTATGACACAGAGAACATGCAGTTTTCTTATCCAATAATTTAACAATAGAGTTGATGCACAGATCTATTTAATTTGGCTGATCTGTTCTTTTATTTGTTGCTGAACTGTATTATTTGTATAGCATATTCCTATCCTGATTTTATAAAGTTTATATACACTTCAGATTTACAGCAGAAAAAGGTCATGTAATATTTTTAAAAAAACCTACCAGCTAATATAACGATTGGGAGTTTGTGTTCACTGAAGATATATAGCGGCAAACAGTACCAACTAGGCTTTTGAAATTTATGGAAGGAAAATTAATAGCCAATGTTACAGGCAAGATAAATATTTTTCTTCCTGTCAATATTCAGAGCAATAGGGCACAAGAAACCAGAAACTACAATACCATATTTAAGATGTGTTTTCTGTATCATTATGTACAATCATCTTTTATTTAAAGCAGCTAGACCCTGCTTTTCAACCAGAAAGACTTCCAAAGTGGTCTACAAGTCTGTTATATATTGTCTGAAGTTGTCACTAAAACACTTTTAACATTTACTTTATTATTTTAGCTATCTGACAGTGTTCTTCTTTAAAAACTCTTACAATAAATAACCTGTTTTTAAAACCTTAAAAGATTTATTTCTTGCCTTTTTGAACCAGGCCCAGGCCCAAATCTTTATAATCAGTTAATTAGTCGAAAGTGCCAGCAGTTCAAGCATTTTCTAGGTTCCATCTTCTTATCTCATCTTTTTTAAATAAAAATTTGTGAATTATACCTGCATAATAAGGGATGAGGGAGAAATAACATGAAAAATGTCTGGGTTTTGATTGCCCTAGTGATACATGGCTTATCAGCATTGTTGCACTTGAACATATTATATCCCAAAAGATAATAACACAATTTATATGACAAATAGGAAGAATCTATAAATAACACAGACAAAGAGTAGCTAAAGAGCCTGAAGTCAGGGCTTTACTGGTGCTGCATTACAACTTAAGATTTTTTTCTCCCTTTCAAATACAAGTAACTTGCTGAAATCCTTGATCGTCCGGGAGATTTTCTGAGATGTAACTCACAATCTCTTTTTTGCCAAATAATTTCTCTTGTAGTTCGTAAAACAAGGCAACAAAACCCTTAAAATAACAAGGGCCAGCATTTCTCCCCTTATTCATTGAATGGGAAAACCACCGTACTGAACTAGATTCTAAATCTGACCCCCTTGTTAAAATCAGATCAAACTTACCATGTTTATTATTCTAAAGTCAAAATGCACATCCCCACTTATTGCTTTGGAGGTCAAGAGAAAAGCCAGAGACCTGTAATAATTTCAGGACTGGATTTTAAGACTGTCATTCACATTAAAGACCCTTCCTTTCCAGTTCTTCCAGTACAGCTTGGATTCTATGAACTGCCTCTTTCCTTGCCTGGCGCACATTATCCTGGCCACCTGTTTCTACAGAGTCCAGTTCCAATAACTTCTTGGTCAGCATTTCTTCCAGTAAACAGTAATCCTTGTCTGTCTTTTTACCTACAAATTCATCCACTTCTTCTTCCAACAGTTCAATTCCCTCCATAACTTGTGCAATCTTCTGAATTCCAGACAGCACATTTGTCGAAGGCTGTACATTGATTTTAGAAGCCGATAATCCACTGTCAATTACAGGTGGTTTCTTCTGTACATTATCATACAACTGAGGTTGTGCACAATACTGCACTCTGGGGTTGGAAGCAGATGGCTTAACATCAAGCTGTGCTGGACTGTAGTCATTCGTGGTCCCAGAAGGCAAACTGTTGGCTTCAGGAAGATAACCATGTTGGTTAATTCCTTGATCCATTTGGCTAAAAGAGTCCTAAAGCAGAAAAAAAGCTATTTCAACAACTCCATCAATTCCATTTCCCCCCATCCTGTCTCGAAAATGCTGTGAAAGCAGATCTTTAGGTGGCCAATATAGCCAGCCCGCCTCTCTGCATATTTGTAGGATCTTCATACTCAAGATGTCAGTGTAAAAAGGCTCTAGTACTGAAAGAAACTGGACCTGAACCTTGAAGGTGTTAGAATGACATCACAATGTCCCATGATCCAATAGCCTAAAAACCTAGGTGATGTTCTCATGAGTTCTAAAGCGTAATAGGTAGTTTCCCAAAAACAAGAATGTAAGAGTTCACTAGACTAAGTGCTTCCTTCTTTGCATACATACAAAATTGTCAACTGTCAACAGCAATGAAACTGTAGATGAACAAGATTTTGTAAACTTTAAATCTATCAAAGATGAACATCCGCAATGACTTTTCCTAGTAGATTTCTTTTTAAACTTCATTTTTATTACTACATTGTTATCCATTTCTGCAACATCAAAACATTTTGGCTAAAACCAAACTAGATGACTTCTCCCATATTTTGCCGAAAAGCTCTTGGCAAAATGCTTCTCTATCAAAACTTGTTGAATATTAATCACCTTGCATTTTTAATATAGTTCTTTGCCTCTGCAATTCTGTACCTATCCAATTCTCCTCTAGGTGTACTATAATACTGTACTACTCCATTTTTTTTTAACATTTAAAGCCTGGGACTGCAAATTTCCTATTAAATCAGACTAATTCCACATAGCACACATGGGGAAAATCTATGCTTTGTTTCTCAGACTGAGAATAATTTATTTTAGCTGATGGTTAGTATTTTCAAATCCATTTTAATTCTACCAGACTTCCCTTTTTAAAAATCCAAAGGAGGAAGGGCAAGGGAGGAGAGGGAGAGAAAGGATGTGTCGGTCACTATCCCATATAGTACTGCCAGGTGTGTATTCTCATTTGCTTAGTTCTTTACAAATTAGCATTAGCAAAACCAGAAGCGTTACAAAATTATAGGCAAGGGAAACACAGTTTAAACCAATAGAAACAATGATATTCCAAAAACACAACCTCGAATTTGAGAGGGGGGGGGAGGGAGGGAGAGGGAGAGAGAGAACACCGCAATACCTTTGGGTTGTTATTTGGGGGGTGTAGAGTAGACACATCACTGCTAGGCCAAGATTCTGGAACATACTGATTCCCTTGCCCTGTTGGGGGGGGAGGCCAACCATAGGGGGGCTGCATCCCATAAATGCCAGGTGGTTGCCAAGTTCCATCTGGAAGTCCTGGTTGAGGAGGGGGTGGCCTCTGCTGTGGAATGCTAGGATTGCAATCCCCGTATGGATAGGGTGGGAGAGGAAAGGCTGGAGCCTGCAGGAAAAGGGAGAGACAGAGGCACTGTTTCTTTAATTGCCCCAGGAAAACTCATCACTTAATAAAACATTAAAGACATTTCTAGTAGTAGTGTTTCCATGGCATTAAATACTTTAGTAGAAAAACAATATTCCCTTTATCTGTTCATGTTTCAAAAGACCTGGTCCTTTTCTGATTATGGGCAACTTTGAACCAGTCACTCTTTACACCTTATTGGTTTGTTGTTGGGGAGAGACTAGGAGGTAGGAAGACTAGGTATGTTTGTTGTCTTAAGATGTTCAAATACTTACACACAGACAGATGAGTCATATCAGACATTTACCTGTGGAGGGGAGTATCCTGATACCTGTCTCACCATGGAACCTTCAGCTGGATAGTCTGGTGGGGGGTAATTCCAGTTTGATACTGCAGATGGAGTTCTATATATGCTAGAAGACTCTGTGGAGTAAGCGGCGGGAGGATGCTCTGAAGAGTAGTATGTGTTTGATTGTGGGAGACTGGGATATGGCGGCGCTGTTCCAGGAGTTGGGTATGAAGGTCCATAGGCATCATTTGTATAGGAAGAATTCATTCCCTGGAAGACAAAGAGAGGCTATGAAATGGCTAGCCCAGCTTAATTAGAGTATTAATGCCTTATTCAAAGACAGTTCCAGAATTATTTGTTTAAGTAGCCGCCTCAGTAAACAAAATGACATCTATTAAGATTGTCTGGATCTTGCAAATATAGAATATTGCCTGTAAAAAAGCTAAGGAGGAAATAAAAAAAAAGACAAGAACATATCCCTCCAGCAAGCAACACCCAGATAAGAAGAAATTAACACCAGACAAACAATCAAGCAGAAAACAATACCTTAATCAAGGAATTATCAAGGAGAAAAGCCACACACCCACTCTGCCAGAAGAGAAGCTACTATATATAAACAGAGAGGAATTCCCACACTCACTTGCATTGATGTTACCTAGTTGGATAATGAAATGCTTGCAAGAAAACAACCACACTCAGACAGCACCAAGGACTCAGTAGCAAAAGTACCTGTTCTATTTTTATTACTGTTTGCTTGTTTCTGGCAACAATAACACAAAATGACCCAGTCTGGAAGATATTAAAACCACTCTGACATTTCTATATGAAAGAAACTGATTTGCATAGAACAAGAAGGCCTATAAACAGCGATGACAGGCTAATAAGCAATTTAAGAAAGGTTTTACAAACAGTCATTTAAGGCAAAATTTCAGGTGCTAAGATAGCTTAAATTTTGGGCCCAAGTGACCTAGATTCTTGCACAGAATGATTACACAGCGGAAACCCTTTGAAAATTTACATGCTGCATTATTTAATTTGATCTTTTAAAAATCTTGTTAGATAATACCATCTCTCAAACCAGAAGATAAATTATTCTATAAGAAATCATGCCCAGATAAAATGCAGTATATTGTTCCTATTACTCTACCTGGCTTTGAAGCTCTGATCCAACAGGATATGGATTTGAATAGGAAGCTCTTGGAGATGAATTCCAGTAGTTGGGGGCATACTCGGGATAAGGAGGCTGTTCCTACAGGAAGAACCAATATATTTTATTTAATTTCTGTAAGTGGCTCACACCTAGAATATTTCTAGAATAGTTTGTCGCTAACTGTGGCATAGAAGCTGAATGTCAGACCATCAGTAGGAGGCTCAACAAAATGTTCCTGTGTCAGAGACAATCTTCTTGTTAATCCATGGCTACCAAGTTAAATATATAAATAAATGCATAACTTGAGTATGATCTCATTTTAGTAAACATGGAACAGTTTAAGAACAATATATGTATTTCAAGTGATGACTGGCAGGCAGGCAAGGAAGTTTTGTTTTATTGATGATACATTAAGACTCACAAGCCCTGGCAAAAATAGGATGAGCATACTGTTGAAGCCTTCCAAGTTTTTCAAGGTCATATCAGGGAATGGCAATACAGGGCCTTCCTTTTTCATAATACAAGACTATTTATATGAACACATCCAGCTATGATTAATAATATCTAAATTTTACCTGCAAAAATCAAATCCTAGGTGGGTGAGAATCAGAAAGCAGATGAAGTACTTTGCTTTACAGCACTTCCAGTATTATATTTCTAAAATGCTTTACAACTTCTTAAAAGCTTAGCTTATCTATTGGGTGATCATTACAATACAACAGAAACTGTTGTATTAGGTAAATGACTACATGCTACATTCATGTAAGGATATTATAATAGTATGATAGCAGTGATCTGAAAATAGTGGCTTGGTTTTTTCTAAGCAATGATTGGAAAATCTTCAAACAAGAACTATAAATAAGGAACACATCAGAATAACTAATATGTATCCAAACAATACAGAAACATAAGCTTAAAAACATTTAAGCATACCCTAAGTACAAAAATTTATTTACGATTCAAGTAAGTCACTCATACTGTATCTATGACTTTATTTCAATTATATAACAGCGGATCAGTAACACTAAATCCTCTAAAAAGAATCAAGTAGCATCTGAAAGACCAACCAAATTACTACTGAATAAACTCTTGTGGATCTCCATTGAGTTTTATAGATGTTGACACTGAGCCGTATTTTTCAAAATGGAAAAGTTAACATGCTGCACAAAATATCAAGAATTATAAGAAGATACAGATGGAAAGATTTATAAAATTATCATCCTCCTTTTGCAAAGGAAAAGTCTCAATTCCTATTCATTTTTTTAACCAATACAATTTCCACCTTATATTTATGGGACTCCTTAATGAACTGTTTACACTTCGATATTTTGCATTAGTAATCTTTAACCATCAGTAAAATATCAAAGTCTTCCAGGAACTATTTCACAGATTGAGCTATTAATTTAAGTGATATCAAAACACAATTTGAAGTAACTTTTTACATTTTTAATATCTGCTAGTATTTGTGATGCGCTAAAAATAACATTGCTAAGCCTATTTATGTTTAATTTAATAATCGCCTGAGGAACACCTTTCTTTTTAACTTACAGACTTACCAGTTACTGAATGGCTGCCAGCAGTGACTAACAAAAAGCAGGGTTTATCTTAAATCTCTCTTCAGCAATCAAACTAATTAAAAACTTTGCCTGATACTCTTATTCACAGACTGTCAAACTGTCTAAGAATTTATAGAATGCAAGTATAAGTAGTTTGTCATCTGTCCCCAATGTGGTTTAACTGGAAACATACATAGTGTTATTTTTTTAAATTCCAGAGACTCAAATGCTTTCTCAAAACAGGAAATTAAATAATAAAACAAAACATCATGTGAGTTTTAGAATACATTAAAGATTTCTATTTCAAGATTAAAATAAAGTGTCAAGAATTATAGTAATACACATTCACTAGTTTTACTAACTTATGCTTAAGGCTATTCTCATCTCTAGTTGTCTACATTTTGTAGGCACATGCCTCCTCTCCACCATGCCAGTTGTTTGTACAAAAACTCTTCCAAGAAATAAAAATTCAGATCAAACTGCCTGCTTGTTCTGAATAATTTTCTAGATGTTAAAATATATTAGACAAGTGTTCACAGTTTAAATTTAGGATTTCTTTGGTATTCAATCAGAATTTTTATTACTCTTTTATAAACATTTTATTGTTACAATTCCAATGTTTAAGCTGGGAATAGAATATAGAATATTGGCCAAGTGTGATTAGACACAAAAGGAATTTGTCTCTGGTGCATAAGCTCAAAGTGCTCATACTAGGCTACACTTCAAATGATACACTATATGATACAAATCATGTATTAAATCTATAAATATAAATTTATGTAGTATAAATGATTTACTAAATGATACAAATGGTATAGTAGAAAAGGCTAGGGTGCAATAAAACTAAAAACACTTGCTTCAAAACAGATTCTTTCTTTTACCTACACAATACTACCACAGTTCCTCTGTGAACTGCTTCTTTTAAAACCTTATCTGAATCCACTTCAGTATTTCAAAGACTACCAATCAAGTTCAAGCACAGAAAACTAAAAAGCAGCTAAGAGCAAACTAAATCTCACCCAACCTTTGAAAACAAGCTCGATTTACATGCAATGCAACCATCAAGGTAAGGACCTAGGAAGAGAGAACATTTTAAGACCTTTAACAATTCCTCAAGAACCTACCTTCACGGCACAGAATTGTTTAAAGAGAACATGGAGCATTTTACTGTACACAGCCCTAAAAAAAAGACTAAACACAAAAGAGACTTGCTTTACATTAATTTACTGCTTCCTCCCTCCCATTCATACAGCAGTGGCTTCCTCCTCTAAAAGGAGAATGTGTTAAGCCAGCAAGACCTTTTCCAATATAGGAAAAAGCAACCTCCCCACCCCAAGCACACCTGGCAGTTAGAATGATTAATCAGTAGAAGGACTTGCCTCCATAAGTTGAGAATGCTCCAAGTTTTAAAGAAAAGATTGGACAACCATTTGTGTCTGAAATGGTACAGGGTCTTCTGCCTAAGCAAGGGGTTGGACTAGACGACCTCCAAGGCCCCTTCCATGTCTGGTGACTTCCTGATTCTCTGAGCTCGATTTTTTCAAGCCATTAGAAGCCTGTCCGATTTTTCCCGAGGACGCAGAGGGGGGCAGACGAGGATGGGGAATTCTAAATAG
>JANHFO010002526.1:85191-101140 GCA_032468095.1 Pareas carinatus
TTCCCTATCACAAGTCCCACCACAAGACCATCTTCTGGTATGACCCAGTCCTGACTCCTC
This sequence comes from Pareas carinatus, assembly GCA_032468095.1. Classification (NCBI taxonomy): domain Eukaryota; kingdom Metazoa; phylum Chordata; class Lepidosauria; order Squamata; family Pareidae; genus Pareas; species Pareas carinatus. The sequence continues at coordinate 85,252 of JANHFO010002526.1, forward strand.
TCAAGGTCTATCACAAACCCATCACCTGACCTGGCCCACACCCTACCTCTCACAAGACCCTCTCCTGAGGTGACCCATCCATCACCTACTGATCAGACCAAGCCTTTACAAGCGGAACACCAACACTGACATCCCACCAAAATCTTGCTGAAGATGTTACCTAGCCTGGTAACAAAATGTTCAGAAACCAACCCACAAACTCAGAGAATGAACCTCCACTCTCATTTTACACCTGAGCTACAAATATTTGTCACTATTGCATAACTAGAACACTTATCTCTTTTGTTGTTCTTTTTGTGAAGCAAAGAGACCCTACTTTTTTCTTCCTGAACTTTATTCAACTTATAATCTGAGACTCTGATGATAGTGTCAGCTCCTTTATTTCTCAGTTTCTATCCACAATTGTTTTGACATTCTCCTGTCTTCCTCAAATTCTGCATCAAAGATATTAAATGACCAAAGATTTTAAATGACCAAAAGTTTTCCTCTGTTTCAGGCTCCCCTCTCCTTCTCCACATATGCCTGAGGGCTTTTTTTTGCCCGCACGTTTTAGCCCCTGCAGTCTGAACTGTGCCTGGCAGGAGTGGAGGTCAACCTAAACTGCACCTGGCAGGAGTGGAGGTCAACCCGAACTGCACCTGGCAAGAGTGGAGGTCAACCCGAACTGTGCCTGGCAAGAGTGGAGCCGGAGAGAGACAGGGCCAGTGGAGATCAAGATAGAAGCAAGAACTGTTTGAGGCTGGAGGCAGCGAGAGGGAATAACCTGGGACATTGGCGGTCCCTTCTGGGATAGCACTACATGTGGAAATTATGCCCATTACTCATGAAATTTAAAATTCTTCGTCTGCTTTCCAATTTAAAACTTGCATTTCCTTTCTGAAAAGGGATCAAAAGGGAAACAGGCCATTTCAAAAGAGAGATCTGCTGATCTTCTAAACATGCTGTATCATCTTTGTGGACAACTGGCAAACCAAATGAATTATCTTATATCATCAATTGCATTCCAAAGTCACAGAATTTAATCCTGACAGGTCCTCAACCTTGAATTAGCTGTTGACATAGCTAAAACTACTGAAAATGCTTAAGCAAAATTTGTGGGCTGGTACTTGCTCAACAATGAAGTAAGTAGGAAGAAATATTGTACTAAAGTGCCTGAAAGACCAAATTAAGATTTCATAATAGGATCTGATCCTAACTGGTACCTTGTGAAATGCATTCAAGCCTATTTTTATTTCTTTATTCTATTTTATATTTAATATCTTTTTTGGTAATAAAAAATTAGCCTAAAAAAGAAAGTTTATAAGAAATTAAATGTACAAACTAGAAATACAAACTAAGAAGGAAAAGAAAAAAAGTTATATTTTATATTATACTTGCTTATAATCCCAGGTTTATCAATGAATTCCCAACTATTATATAAACAATACACAATATTATTGTAAGATATAACCTTAGTAACACATATTGCCATATCCTTTGATTGGTAGAAAATGGTCCCCTTTCCAAAAGAGATTTCATATTTCTGAAAACTATTTCTTGACATCTAGAATGATATCACTTTCCAAATTCTTAAAATAATTCTTTTTTGGCTCTCTGTGCTTGATAAAACCATAATTTCTGATTCAAAATCATTTTCCAAAGTTTGATATATAATTCAACATACTGTCAAATTCCTCCTTGGTGCTTGATTAGCTGAAAATGATACCTATTGCTTTAAGGAGGAATCAGTCATAGACTGGTGGGAGAAGGGAGAAAACTACTAGGTGAGAATGTATTCATGTTTTGGAAACTCTTATCAGTGTGGCTACTCATGTGCTCTGGTTGCCTTGGTAAAATGATAGTTACCAGGGTAACACCTATGATGTCATGGGAAAGGAGGCTGGGCTAGAGAAACGTCTGTGTAAATCTACATAATAAATAATTCCAGCAATTTTCTCTCAATGTGAGAGCAGTCGATCTTACCAGTAGCTTGAACAAATAAATGAATGAACTTTGACCTAAAAATGGATTGTGTTTCTTTCATTATTCAAGAATGCAGGAAGTTCTGCATTCTTACTTACATTACAACACTTATATTTAAAAATTTCCCATAAATCTACTAATACTTGATACAGTACCACAAAAAGATATTAAATGATCACATGATCGTATCATGTGGATCTGTGAGTTCTCAGATTTCTTATACCTCCAGCATTTAAAAAAAAACCTCTGATGTCCACCCTTTCAAATACATTATTTGGAGAATCCAATACACTCAAACCACAATTTTTGAATGAATCAATCTAAATCTGTAGATGCCATTTTAGAAATTTTAAGGATCTGAAGCCATTGCTGTGGTTTTATTGGAAATTCCAGTTCTGTAATTCTTCTTTGAAATATTCTAGAATTATTATTTTAAAAACAATCTTAAATTTTTGATAGAGATGTGATTTCTATAATAGATTCCATCAGGCAAGAAAGCATCTTTGAGGAAGCTAAAACATCTGGATTGTGTCGATCGTTTAGAATGTGCTTCAGGTGAAGATACTCCATGGTTGAGAATGAGAAAGGTCCTATTTAATTGAAGTCAGGAAAAATCTTTAAAATAATCATTACATAGTCATTGATTTAAAGTCATAATACCATCTTCCACTCAAGCTTTCCAATAAAATGATTTACCACCAATGTTCAAAATAATATTTTATCAAGGTGTTAGATTTTCATGAGTCTTGTTACCTAAACTCAGTTTATATCAATATGGCCCAAAGATTTGTCACCACTTGCTGGCCACATGACCACAGCGATGTCTTCAGATGGTGCTGGCCCTTCGGCTTTGAAATGGAGATGAGCACCACCCCTAGAGTCGGCTCGACTAGCACACATGTCTGAGGGGAGCCTTGACCTTTACCTTATACTCCTACAAATAAAACATCATTTCTGCCATGTGTTGTTCTCAGAGTGTCAAGGTCCTGTATTCCTCTACTCATCAAAGAAACTAATACAATAGGTCATTGCAAAGTTCATTGATTTATTGAATAGGTCAGTGGTGGTGAACCAATGGCACACGTGCCAGAGGTGGCACTAAGGGCTCTCTCTGGGGGCACGTGCACCATCACCCCAGCACAGATTTCTTTACTAGAAATCCAGAGGGACACAGGGCTCACCTTCCCCTCTCCACTGGTACCTGACATTTCTGACATCACCCGCCCCTCTGCCCAGCAGCCCAGTGGGAGCGCTTCTTCCCTCCCCTGTCTGGGGTAAGGCGGGCAGCTCACATGCAGCACAGAATCTGTGCCAAAGGTGAGAGAGGAAAGGAGCTAGGTTGGAGGGGTGCCTAGCTTACAGTGGGCTGCAGAAGCTGGGATAGGCTGCCAGGAGGCCTGTGGTGGACCACGTGTGGGCCACAAAAACTGGGGCAGCCCTCTGGAAGGTCCACGGCCAGTTTGGGTAGGCCGCGGGCAGAGTGAGGAGGTCAGGGGAGCACCAATGGCTGAAAGGGAGTGGGGGGCCCTGATGGATGTTGGGTGTTGCCGTGTTGGCCTTTGGCAATAAATAAGAGACTTTTGGGTTGCAGTTTGGGCTATCAGCCTCTAAAAGGTTCACCATCATTGGTATAGGTTGACTTTAATTGCTGATTCTGGCTTGAAAAAGTTAACATACAGTTTAAACGCACTTCAATCTCCTGTCCGCCCCTGTCCCTGGCAGGGAGCTGGAGCTGATAAATTCCTGGAGGAAATGATAGAGTTAAACACCTCCTCCCCTCTATATGCCGGCCTGCTTACTCTGATCACAAAGGAAATAGGTAATAATTTTCCAACTTAGTTCATAAGGAATAATATCTCCTTATAATTTTCATTCCACCAGCAGGTAGCCAATAAAATATTGGTCTAATAGTGTTTTTGCAGATCAGATAAATTAAAACCACCTTCCTCAAATGGTAATCTCAATTTACCTAAAGAAAAGCTTGGTAGCACACTTTCTCAAATAAATTTCTTAAATAACTTGTCAATATTAATCTAGGAACACCCCCAAAACCATAAATCAAATGAGATGCAATGTACATATTAAATCAAATGAGAAGCAGTGTTCAAATTAACATTAACTTAACCCTACTGACTTAAAGAAATCTAAAGCTATTATTAACATCTATTTCAACCCCTTCTAAAAGTTTCAACATATTTATTTCCACATTTTCAGAAGTATCTTTGGGTATACGCAGCTCCCAATACATAACATATTCAGTAGAAATTACAAATCCCATCTTCTTACATAACTGTATTGATATATTAGGACCGGAGGGGGGCTGAGAACTAGATATGTATAGATAGAAGCCTATCTTACTTGTCTTGATTTCCATGATCCCTTTCACTTAATATTTAAATCTGGTCCTTCCACTGACAGCATTTTCATGAGTGCTGAAAAATGTTTCATTGTTTGCAAGATGCTTAGAAACTGATTTCATTACAATCCCTTTACAATCAGTCCATGTATTAATTCCCATTATTCCTCTTTTCTCCTTTTTAACAATATTAAACACCTCTGGTCATCTGGCAATTCATCAGTTTTCTTAGACATGAGTATGAATGGGGTGAACGTGCCATTCAAAGGCTAATCACGTCACCTGGGACAATGCTTCAGCAAACTCTCAATAACAAATAACAGGGATAAACAGAGAGAGAGAGAGAGAGAGAAAGGAGAGGAAAATGTATCTATGAGTCATCCTTTCTATTGCATCAAATATAGAAGCAATTTCAAGACGCACAACAGGAGCTTATTCTTTCTAGCTGCTTGAGTCGTGAAGGGAGAGGATTCTTCAGACCACCCCATAATACATAGCAAATTGATCCACACAGTGGAAAGCTATATAAAACCACAGATTAGTCCTTGTTATTCTGTATTAATACTTAGCTAAATTCAAGTCAATGGAGGAGGAAAAATATATACTCTAACCTAATGTGTAAAGATCAAGCATTAGACGATGAAAGGTTGTTTACCATTCAATATTTCATTATAGAGCAATTAATATGTGGCACAAAGATGTATAGGAACTAATTTTAAAGTCAGCTGAAGTTAAAAGTGTCTGCTAAAGTTGAATATTGCACGCGATCATTCTCAAACTGAACATAAATTTATTGATACATAGGATTTAATTATCTCATTCGATTGCCCCAGCTCCTGTCCACCTAGCAATTCAAAAGCATGCAAATGCGAGTAGATGAATAGGTGCCACTTTGGTGGGAAGGTAACAGCATTCCATGCATCTTTGATGTATAGCCATGCTGGTCACATGGCCACGGAAATTGTCTTCAGACAACGCTGGTTCTCTTGGCTGAGAAACTGACATAAGCACCATCTCCTAGAGCTGAATATGACTGAAAGGGAAACCTTTACCTTTACTTTTACCTTTAATATGCAATTAGAAAAGGCGGAATGTTTATACATGACTGCTTTTGCAGATTTTTTTTGGTCTAATTTCAAAATCACCCAGCAAAAACTGACAGAAATTTGGACTCAGGAAGAGAAATCTAAATCTTCACATCTTTGCTAGGGAGAGTTTGTAGGTACTCTCATTGTTGAGCCTGAGTATTTCTATAATGACCTCCTTACTCCACATTGAAAGGCATCTGTATTATCACAAAGCGGAGTCTTATCTTTGCAGGTAGTGACAGAAGATTACAATAAAATCCTTTACCAGAAATATTTGTATCTCTGATTCACTTGCTACTATCGTGTCCTCCATATCCCACTTGGCATTTCAAGTACTGTATATTGGACTGCTTGTCAACACGTTCTCAGTTCAACTTCAATCAGCAATTATAGAACAAGTATTATGAAAACAATGTTTTTAAATCTCCAAGAAAGTTGTGCAATCCTTAGTTATTGATTTAGAAGAAGCTGAGTGAATCCCCAATGAATGAGGTCCAATTCCATTTTGTAGTCACTTTATCAAATTTAACTGTGTTCTCTTCACTTTTGTTTTAGTAAATTCTGTCTGCGACGTTTGTCTCACCACAACAATCCCCTAGAAGATATGTCTCTTTCTTACATGTTTGAATGTTTATATGTTAAATCTGATATCCGAACATTTATAAATAAAAAATAAAATACTGATGCAAGATTCATTCCATATTTGCAGACTTTGCATTTAATCTGGTTGCACATTCATCTTTTCATTTTACATGTGTTATAATGACAATGATTCAAGTTATAAACTAATAAAATCCCCAATATAACATATATAAAATGAAATGAAGCACTTTATAAATATAAAGTAATATTTTGATTATTAAGGATTTATAAGGCTTATGAATGGGGGGGAAAGAAGTGAGTTAGAATGTCCAGTCATTAATATCTTCCCTTCTACATAATTAAACTTATATTTCATCAGCATAATCTTCCCAAATGTGATAAATTTGGGGGGAATTTGAGACCTCTGAAAGGCATGCACAATAAATACATTTTTTCTCACAACTTTTTCATATACTGTATTAGACAAACCAACAAAAATGAGATTTTTCTAATTGTTATAAAGAAAAATAATGGCAATAATGGCATACAAATGCATACACGGGCCTCTTTTTTTAAAAGTGTCAACATGTTGAGGATGTGTAATCATGCAGCCTTAAGGTTCCCATAGCAACATGTTTCATTTCCTAGGTGACAGGGATAGTATGTCGTCACCATTGAACTAAACTATCTCCAATAGAAACATACTGAATTTCTTTTCAGCATTGTTGTCCTGAAATAACCACCTTAACCCAATTAGCAGTTATAACTTTATTAAAGTTTTGAAAGTTATGTTTAATATTTTATCTCATGTACACAACAATTAAGGGTTGGATTAAAAGGCAATATGTAACACTCGGTTTTTACATAAGACAACATATGGTGTAGAAAAGGCATCTAGCTAGAAATCAGGAGACTGGGAGTTCTAATCTATCTTGGGTACAAAGCCAGTTGGGTGACCTTAGGCCAGTCACTTTCTCTCAGCCCTAAAAAGGATGTAATGGCAGACCACTTCTGAAAAACCTTGCCAAGAAAACTTCAGAGGCTTGTCCAGGCAGTCTCTAAGAATCAGACATGATTGAACAGAAGAAAAATTAAAAGTTCAATAAAATCTCATCTTTTTTATTATATTTGAAAACATGTGGATGACCATCTAACAACAGTTTCAACGTAGTTCACAAACCATACAAATAAAATAAAATTCTATATGTCTTGAAATGTTTTATGACCTCGTTCCAGAGATCAAGAATGGTTACTGAGATCAAAATCACAATCATCCCCAGATAAATCTGCAGTGCTCTCTATTAGCTCTTATTGTTGATGTCATAAAGTTGTGGTGACCCCACAGAAAGATTTTAGTGGCAAAGGTGCCCCCTTAATATTTGGGAGATAGTTTGGGCTCCAATAGGCATGGCAAATGATATACAGTGAATGTAATTTTCCCAGAAAGGAAAAAGTACTAGTAGTGTTCTTCATCTTTACATTATTTTAAGATATTTTCAACATGATAAACATTTGAAAAATGATTTTCAGTAATTAGGTTCAGTCGGAAGAGGTTTCTGTTATTTTATACGCACTCTAGTAGGGGGAAAAAACATAAGTATTTTACTCAAAAGAAAAATAAATCTGTTGATAGCCAATATTTTACTATGGGCATGATTAGTTTTTTTCAGGTTAATCAGAGACAATCCTGTTTGCCACTATCAGTACAAGCTCATGTTTCCAAACTACTTACAACAGCTTTCTTACATGGATTACAATGCAGCTTAGAGGGGACCAGTATACGCATTGCCATTTCAGATTTTGTTTTCCTCTAGACAGAGAGGCAATTAAAGAAATTTCAGCCCAGTATCATAATGTTGGCTAGCAACAGTGACAGACTTTATGGATAAATTCCATCTGTGCCTACAAATTCAGGGCCAGAGTAGACAAAAAAGTAAGTGACCCATGACTGATTTAAGTTTAAAAAAATCCTCTGAGGAAAACAGAAAGGGGTGCACCAATAGATGATTAGTATATTTGAAATTTCCAAGTTATGTGGTTTTCCTATCATGGAAGTCTATCAGCATATTCTATAACAACAACTGAATTACTTTCTGCAATCACACAATTTTGATTATTCAGGATTTCTAACCATGGGGAAACTGTAAAAGCATTCAGCTGAATGTGCTTCTCTCGCTCTCTACATACAGTATATTCCCACATTGATTAGAGAGTGCTATGTGCTATGTGCTAGTCAGTGTCTCTGTAGATACACTTGAAAAATGCCTTGGATTTTCGGTGATGCTGCAGGTGAATTACCAATGAAGGTCAGAGCCTATATAGTATTGTGATTAAGGAATAGGGCTTACATCTGACAGATTCATGTTCAAGATCACCCCAACCACAGAAGGTTATTGATGATTAGCTATTCTTTCTCTCTCTCTCTCTCTCACTCTCACTCTCCATCACCCCCTCTCTGTCCCCTCCAACATATCTCAAACTATGGTGGTTGAAGGGAAAAAGTGAAAGTGGGGTGTTATTCACCCTATTTTGAGCTCCTGAAAGGATAGTGAGGTGGAACTCAAATAAATAATTTCTGGTTTGAATTCCACATTTAATTGTTTGGCTATTTAATCCTTTTCAGGGAGAAACTCTGACTGCAACTTTCGCACACTGAATCAAAATAACTGTACATAGGCAAAGCATCTGCATAGGGCGAATTCACTGGGGGCAATGATATTGCAATGTACATAACATCATGCTGAGTTGTACTGGATTCTTGGATACATGTGGTGCCCTTCCTAAGGAATGCGTAATTTTGAATGAAAATAATTTTGAAAAGTATCCTCCCATTACATGTTTCTGCTACAGAAATGAGTTCATTTACCTCTCCCATGTTAGCCTTAACAGAAGCCTATGTATCTAGAAGGTTTCTGAACTTGATCTTCCTGGTGTTTGACATTGTTCGGTAACCCAACTATCCAATGACTATTGCAGAATAAGAGCAGGAATGTAATCTTGGGCTCCAATCTCAAATATGGAGCTTGAGTACTAGCTGATGCTTTAGTTTGGGATTTCCCAATCTTGGCCATTTTAAGTTGGGTGGCTGAGAAATTCTGGGCGTTGAAGTCTTCCCGCCTCAAAATGGCCAAGATTGGGAAACCCTGCTTTAGTTCAATAGTGCCTTCCTTGTTGCTGCAATGGGGACACCTTTTTACTCCCCAGATTAATAAAGAATAAGATTAAAAGTACTCAAAGGCTTAGATTTATCAATTTAGTGGAACTTTAATAAGATTTGAAGTTTACCATGTAAACAAGAGATATAATTCTCTCTACTGAAACTTTGTATGTTCCTTTGGGAATTGGCCAGCAGTATAGTTGCTCAAGAGAGTGCATGTCATTTGAATTATTTAGGATGATTGTGTCCTATTCTTATGTGCCAACACTGGCTAATTTCAAAATCTCTATACATCTGACTGGAAGATGAAAGAAAGGGAGCTGATAAAAAGGTCCACTTTGGCCAACTTCTATATCATGAACTGCTACCACATAAAATAAACATTTAAGGCAGACAAACGTAGAGCTGCAGGATCCAATCTGGGTTGGCCACCAGGACAGACTTTTGTCTTCTGAGCTTTTGAACTCATGCTGGAGTCCATCCTCAGGAAACCTCTCTGTGTGTTCTGGACTGTTCTGTGTGTGGTATGTATTGTATATGGTGACTGCTGTGTGGAGCTTTTTAGATGTAGATTGGGATGTTGATGGGAGATTATTAAGTCATTAGCTGTTGTTTCCTTGTGCTGTCATGCCCCAGTCTTCTATGTACTTGATAAGCTGGGGATAAAAGTTTATTGAAGCGGGGGAGGGGGGGACTGTTTCCAAGGCTTCAATTACCTCCCTGGCTGTTTTTGTGCCTGCTCTTCCAACAATCTTAGTAGCTGCATCAACACCCCAATCTACATCTAAAATATACATTAAATTTTGCAGCTTCTAAGACAAAACCTCTGGTCCAGGTGACCCACCCAGATTGGATCCTGCAACATTATCCTGGAACATGTATATTCACCTTCCTTCATAAACGTAGAGCTGCATATTTTTTCAGAATCAGAATCAGAATCTATTTCACCTTGTGTGTCAGGACACACAAGGAATTTGTCTTCAGTGATTGTGCTCAATACCTACATACATACACAACAAGAATACAATCCGGATACATTCATCACACTCTTGATGGCAATGTCTATTTTTGCTTGTCCTCTAATCCATGTGCAGGCTTTTCTATCTTGTCTTGCAATGGAAAGATACATGCCTGGCATCACAAGTGCTCTTACCTAGCAAAAATTGCACTAAGATGTTCTTCTCATGTATGATGGTTAGAGTTGACTGCTATGGATGGTATTGTGCTGCCCTATATGAATCAAAGTGAACTGATACCATCCTGGCCATCCTAGAAGAATGATAAAGCAAACAGAAGATCAACCCGTTGCAAGTCATTGTATTATTCACCTTCATCATTCTCTTCTCCCCTCTTCTCTCTCTGATTTGCAGGAGGTGGAGGAAAACGGAAAGGAAGGAGCAAGAAATGGAGAGAGATCCTCAAGTTCCCACACATCAGCCAATGCGATGAGCTCCGGAAAGGGTTGGGTAAGTACAACATAAGACAGACCTAGTCTGCTCGAGGAAATGCAGGAGTTGGTAGCCAAAAGCATCAGAAAGTGATGTTGGCTTACTTCCTGGTGATGAGCAAAGCTTCTCTTGCCTCATCAAAGTAAGATTTCATATTTCATCGATTCCCATTGGAAAGCCGAATGGGTTGCTTAAACATCCAGACACAGGAAGACATGTATGTGACCCACACGCAAAAGGTGCCAAGCTTTGAACTATCACATCAGGAGTGGCCAATACTGAATAGAATTTGCACCTCACATGGTGTCTGCCAGAATTCATTGTATAAATCGGGCATAGTAACCTCCCCTCAGTGTGGCTGCGGGGTCCCATGTCAAACCATAGATCACATTGTGACCGGTTGTAAGCTGAGGGCATATACCGGTCCAATATTTGATTTTATATATATATAAATTATGCTATGCTTCACCGGTATCTGAATTTAGATCTTTTTAACATTCATATTTTATAGATTTCTTTAATCAAGATGAAATGTTAATATATATTGCAAGTCCATGTATGATATTCCATATGATAGATAGATAGATAGATAGATAGATGGATGGATGGATGGATGGCTATTGATTTTGATTGACTTGGTGTGGTTGGTTTCATCAACATGAAGGTCTTTTACAGAGTGGAAAAGATATTAAAGGTGATGTTTCTCCTCCAATGAACGCACAACCTAAAATTTAACAGAAAATAGGGAAAGGATCTGAGAGCAAAATTAAGTACGAAGAATCAATAGTCCAATTTAGCTTTTGTTCTCAGATCCTTCCTCACTTCTCTGTAAAATTTTAGGCTGTGCATTCATTGGAGGAGAAATAATTATCTGTGGAATTCATCACCTCGTGATGTGGTAATGACCATTAATTTACTTAATAAGTGAATTGAATCAATGCAGGATCAAATCAATTCAGGATCGAATTATTTCAGAGAGGACTAATCTGTTGAAAGTGATCGGTCTTGAACTTCAGACTAGTTTGGAGTTGTACATTTCCAAATGCCAGTTGCTGGAAAATTATGATGGGAAAGAAGTATCTTCATCTCTCAGTTTGGAACATCTTAAACACATTTGATTGGCCACTGAGAGAACAAAAATTTGCCATAATTTCTTCCATCCATTTTTATCATCATGGGTCATGTACACCCTTGTCCATTACCCTATTCTGGAAGTGATCCTCATATTTTCCAGAATTGCACTGCTGAAATTTGATGACATCAGTTGATGACAACTGATACAATATGGCTATGTGATTCCTCAGACTTTTTAAAAAAAAGATCTTTACAAGACTTGGTAGATGGATTTTACTTCCTAAAACCCTTAAAAGTATTAGAATGGAGGTGCAGGTTGAGGGAAAAAAAGGTCTGAGGGGATCCTTGAATTTTGAGGAAAAGATAACAGTAGGCTCATGTCAGTGTGAAGAATTAGGACCACACATTAAACTTCAGTTAAGCTGATTTATTTGCTCATGCCTATACAGAAGAATTTAGTGAATTAGTGGTCAGCCCTAAATTGGTGCTAGATAAGAGTCAACAGAATTCAAGAGGAGTTGAACTTAGACCATTTGTGGGAACGTAAGGACTCCACACTGATTACTCTCTTGACTACTCCTCAGGTTCTCCCTGTCCTTCTACAGCTCCTCTTCTAAAGAAAATTCCCACCTTTGATGTATGCATGACAACTACTGTATGCCTTGTGAGGACCACATTGTGTTTTTATTCCCCACAACACCAAATTTGAAGAATAAGGAGGGGTAACAGAAAAGTATTGGTCTAAAGTCATTGTGACTGAAGGGGGAGACGTTTCCCACTCCTAATGTAACACATAACTACTACACTGTATTCTGATTATCAGAGGGAAGTTGGAAGTGACTTCTATCACACCTACTGTGTGATTTTTATGCATCGAATCATCTTCAAGTCATCTCTTTCCAACAACTTCTATGGGCCTTTTTTTTCAAGTGAATCAACATAAAGAGTAACTTAATATCCTTGGTGGTTGTGCGTCCTGGTCTCTGACAGATCAGAGTAAGTAAGTAAGTAAGCAAGCTTACTGTTCTCCCAGGCCCTTGTAGACTCTTAGAGATTCTTGCATCTGCCACCATCTTCTCATACCTTCGGTTTGTTCCCAGAAGGAACATGCTGAGATGCAAATGAGAACATGTTCCTACTGTTTGAAAGAATGTTTACAAAAGAGCCTAAGGGAAAGTTTGTGAGATGGGGAATGCGAAGGAGTTGAGTCAAGGCAGATGGGCTCGTGAGCGGACTCAGTGGGGCACAATTGTGACAACCAGAGGTTGCAGACATGGAAGGCGCCATGAGCAACCTAAGTGCAAAAAAGACCCGACCTTCCCAGTAACTGAACAGCAAGTTGTGAGAATCCAGGGTTGTTGTTTTCCATCAGGACTTTGAATTCTGCACCCAAATGTCATCTTTGTTTGATGTGACTGCATAAAGAATTTGTGTTTCAGAGTCAACTAAGACACCACCCCAAAGCTGAACAGCTTTGTAGCATAAACAGACAAACTATGACTTAGAATTTCTTTTCTCCTTTCATATGCTCAGAATTCAGGTGTCCTAATGATAAGGCACAGCGTCATTATCCATATTCACACATTACCCTAAACAATAAGGTCATTTGTTCCTGATTCACTTATAGTCCTGCCATTGTTGTTTTGAAATCGTAATTAATCAGTTAGAATGATTGCTTATGTGGTTTAGAACAATGATTGAATTAGCACACAGCATGGACTTCAAACTCATAAGACTTGGTTTCATTTTTTTGTGAACCATTCAGATAATTCTGCCTTCAGGGCAAAGTGAATCCAAATCCAAATCTCATGAACTATGATCTGATCCGAAATCTAAACATAGCCCTCTTTTTAGGGGGAATTTTGTGCATCTTTAGCTATAAATATTTACAGTCATGCTGGCTGGGAAGTTCTGGGAGATGAAGTCCACAAGTCTTAAAGTGGTCAAGATTGGACACTCCTGCTTTAAAAGATGGCATTCCAACTTGCTGCATTTCAAGCTCTTCTAGTAAGAAAGTCACCCTTGAAAACTCCATGGCCCATAACTGTCTTATTGCAAGGGACAATAATTCCTTCTCCATATCTTCCTTTGTAGAACGAGACTACAACAGTTTGTGTGATAAGCAACCCATCGGCCAACTGCTTTTCCGACAGTTTTGTGAGACCCGGCTGGAACTCCTACGGTGCATCCACTTCCTGGATGCTGTGGTAAGACAAGTGCAATTTCTGAAGTGGATCTAACGCTGTTCAGTCATCCTTTAAGGAACAACCAGATTCTTTTCGACAACTATTTAAAGTATCCTAAAATGTTAAAAGGCGAGAGATTGATGATGAAGTGTCACAACTCAGCAGCAGAGTTGATAGAATCCTTGGTACTTCAACTCTAAAAGAGTGATAGGAAAAGACCTTGGATCGCTTATGCCATATTGAGCTAGGTGGACCTGTTGTCTAATTTAAATAAATAATAAGTTCATTTGCTCTCCTCCTCCAGTCAGGAATGGCTGCAAAATAGCAATAGCAATAGCACTTAAACTTAAATATCACTTTATAGTGCTTTACAGCCCTGTCTAAGCAGTTTACAGAGTTGGCATATCGCTCCCCAGCAATCTGAGTTCTCATTTTACTGACCTCGGAAAGATGGGAGGCTGAGTCAAACTTGAGCTGGTCAGGATCGAACTGCTGGCAGTGAACAGTGAGTTAGCCTGCAATACTGCATTCTAACCACTGCACCACCATAGCTCTGGGTTTGATCCCAGGGGTCTCCCACTGAAAACAAGTGGGATCTAGTGGCATGTGCGAGGAGAAAGGTCCTTTGCCAAGCACTCTAGAGAAGTGCTGCTTCATCTTCTTCCTTCATCCTTTGTAACCAGTTGGAATTCAGAGAATCGTGGCTGTTTCTCATGATAAAATGGCTGTCCCCTAAGAAGCTGCTTGTGTGCAGGTCTGTATAAGCCTGTGTGGCTGTTTATCGACAGCCAAAATGATGAGGTTAAAAAAAACATAGCATAGTAAGAAGGCTGAGATGGAACTGAGGTGCCAAAACATGCATTGGCACTCCCACAAGATTTCAGAATATCTGTTTACCAGAAGCCATGGTAGTGACACTCAGAAAACACCCACACCCTTCCAACAGCATACATACAGATCAATGTAAACCACACAGGGCACACTTCGGCATGCCTACAAAAATATCTCCTCAACTTCATTTATTCTTAAATCTTTCACATACTATCCCAAGCTCATCTTCTATCTGAAGCCTGTGGTTTTATATTTGAAGAGCCTCGAAGAAAAATATATATCTTTCATCTCTGCCCATCATAGAGAGGAGATGGTCTTTCGTGGATGGCTTGGAATTTCCCATCCATCTTCTCCCAGTTGTCTAGTAAACATTGGATTCAAGTTAGAAACTTTCATGTTTTTATTCCCAGGGCTGTTTTAATCGCTACACTGCAGGAAATCCCTTCCTAGATAGAGATACTTATTTGTAACTTTTCGGATCCCGTTTGGAACTTAAAGAGGAAGTACAAAATCAGTCACTCTTTTGAGATATTCTGCTCACCCAAACTCTGAGGGGCAACATTTTTTATCTTCTCTGCCTTTTATAAAACATTTTCCTGTCAGTACTGCCTTCTTGATTTTCTTTCTTGTAGAGAGAGGACAACTTTAAAAAAAAAACAAAAGAGGGGACGGTGGGAAAAACAACAACCCCAAATTCTTGCAGAGTGACCTCTGGGAGAAAATCAGAAAGGCGGGTGTGTTTTTCAACCCACTCTAAAGTCAACGGTGCAAAAATTCCATTGGGATGACGTGTAATTTAAAAGTCAGCGCTTCATCTGAAATACTATCCTAGTGTTTTTGTGGGTTGCAACCCCCACTCATGTCTTTCTTTTGAAAATTTTGCTAAGCCTGAAAGCCATCTTAACCTCAGGCAGAACAAATCATAGCTTAGGGTTTCTTCAAGGCATTTTCCTCTCCCAAGTTCCTTCTTCCACATCTCCTGCACTAAAGCAAAAATTTACAATCAGAAAATTGATCTGTTTTTGCTCGGAGACCAGGAGGCCTTTTCAGATGCTCCTGAAGAAGGAACATGAACCTCGTAAAACACCCTTGTGTTTCTCATTACCGAACTGTTTATGCAATTCAATGTTGTTCTCTCTCTCTCTTCCCCTCTCTGCCGCGCTCTCCCTCCCTCTCTCTCTTTCTCTCCCTCCCACTCTCTCTTC
>JANHFO010002526.1:104907-120306 GCA_032468095.1 Pareas carinatus
GATAGATCTATTTCGAGCTTATTAGCTCTCTTCAGCTAGCCTCATCCTTGTTTTACTGGGAATTGAACTCTGGAAGTTTGGCATCCCAGGCAGTTGCACTGCCACTAGGCCAGGAGTTCGAATTCCATAGGGAAAGTCTTGGGGGAGGTCCGTCTTTCTCTGCCCAAGAGAACCGTTGTTTTTTGAGAGGACAATGGTAGAACAGAGAAAAATTTCTGCTGTAACAGGAAGTGGCAACTGTCATAGTTGAGTTTCTTGGGGACAATTTTTTAGGGTCCAGAGTGACCCTTATTCGTCTCTCCGTCCCACCCTCCAGTGCTTCTAAGAAGAGGTAGAGTTGGGCTGATTTCTTATAACTTTGGAATCATCTCTATAAATCCACAATGACCTCTGTTCTGAGGAATTTCCTAGCTCTCCCTATCGTTGAATGCCTACTCTTCTCGGGGCTGGTAGGATGGAGGGGAAGAAAGAGTCCTTCCCAAGGCAGATTGTTATGTTCTTCGAGATCAAACTCTGTTGCAATCTTTAAGTGCAATCTCTGGGCCCAGTTTCAAAACCCTGATTCCTGGCAGGATATTGAATAGCTGTTGCTATGACATAAATTTATCTGTCTCCCTATGATTGGCTTTTCAAACGTTTTCGGTGATACGTTCTGCTATCTCCTTTTGTGCTAGGAATCCAAACATCTCCAGAAGAAATCCTATTGGGCCAGATCAAAATGTTTCTCAGCATCCTGTTTTTTTCAAATGGTTAGCCAAATCCCTGCTAGAAAGGAAGAAGGGTAGCTGAAGGCAACGACATTCGTCTGCTCCAAATATTCTCAGGATTTCCATGTGGGTTATGAACGATGGGAGATGAAGCCCAACACACCTGAAGGCCTGTGGGTGAAAGAGAATCCAAGCAAAGGAATACAGGATCTTGGGCGTGCCAATTTTGAAAGCAAGGCTCCATCATTTATGCGAGGGGCTTAAGCTTTAGGTCTCAAAATAAATGATGTGGAGGGGGAAAAAATTAAAAGTGAGAGAAATAACAGCTAAGGTTGGTTCTGATCTGACTTGCTTCTGATGAATTGCACTTATCAATGCCTTTGAGTTGGTGTTGATTCCTGGCACCTGCCTGGACAAGTCTGTGCAGT
Organism: Pareas carinatus; assembly: GCA_032468095.1. Taxonomy (NCBI): domain Eukaryota; kingdom Metazoa; phylum Chordata; class Lepidosauria; order Squamata; family Pareidae; genus Pareas; species Pareas carinatus. Next base: position 106,043 of record JANHFO010002526.1, read on the forward strand.
TTTCTTGGCAAGATTTTGGAATGAGGGGAAGAGAAACCATCAGACGAGAGAGGGAGGGAGCGCCGCCCCCCCGTGGCTCAGAGGTCAGAGGAAGAAACTTAGAAAGGATCTGCCCTGGTGAATCCAGCAGTTAGAAGCCAGGGTGGGATGTTTGTGCCTTTAAACGTGTATGACTCCATTCATGTAGCCTTACAATGAAGTAGATTTAGCTCATTTAGATTTGCTTGGAAGGACTGAGCAGGGCTAGAGCTCTTGGTCTCCTGGTTTCTATCCTCACGTTCTAACCATTACACCCGCACTGGATCTCTAGTCCCTACTTAGTTGGAGGAACCTACCCAAAAGAGAAGTGAGATCTCTCGATCCCCAAATTTGCCAGAATAATCCTCACTAGCTTCAAAAATATTTGTTATTCTAGGTGCTTAGACATAGGGGTAAGGCCATTTTGAGGACCTCTTTACTAAATACAAACCAGGGTTCTCCCTTTTTTAAAAGAATTTTTTTATTATTATAATAACAAACAAATATATAACATATTCTAATCAGCATCTGCCAACTGTACACCTTTATCATTTATCTTCTCTTAGAACTTACATCTATATATATAAATGTGAAATACCACTCACTCACTGACAGACTCATCACCAGATCTCAAAAACTATTAAAGCTACAAATATGAAATTTGCTACATACCTTCATCTTGGCATCTAGGCACTCACTAAGAAAGGATTTTTCAAAATATTAATTTTTATGCGAGTTATTTAAAATTTGTAATTCCGGATGGGTAGAGGGTTGTGATTGGACAAAATATCCAACATCGTTTGTTACCTTTCTCCTGATTGAAGGGCTTTCGCAGCCTGTTGTTTGCTTTTGAAGCAAGTGGAGAGTTAGAGCACAGTTAGAGCACTCTCTGAATTGCTTTTGAATTTCCAAATGGCTTGAAAAACCTCCGAATGGCGACAGAGTCATGGCAGGGCAAGGAGCAGCAGGGCACGTGAGTACAAGGCTGACAATTTCCATATGGGGATTGGGTCATCCTCGCTTGGCCAAAAAAAGGGGGGGAACCACCGCAGGTGACCACCACTGCCGGGCGTCCAAGGCCTCTGGCAAAGACGAACACTAATTCATTTTTCTTGGTAATCCCTGTAGCGGAGCACAAGTATCAGAAGCTGGTAATCATATAATCTTAAATTTTTTTCCTCCCCCTTCTTATTACACGTTTGAAAAATTTCTTATCACCTACAATATATTTTTTTATTTATATAAATGTTACATCAATCATATTCTGATTTACCAATCTTAGTCTAGTATATACTTCAATATTATTCCATTTGTACAGTCTATCTTGTTATTTAGCTTTATTCATCCTAAATATTTCTCTTTTATTGCTTCCATATCAAATCTACACCAGTCTGTCATCTAAAAACAAAATTGATCTCTTATGTTTGAGGTAAGAAGAACAAAGGATTCTCCTTTGATAGCAGCTCTAGGCGTGCAATGCAGTAAAAGCTGAAATCGAGGCATATTATGGCTTAGTTTTTAAGCTGGGTTGAAGCATTCAGGAGATGGCTGTTCATTTGAATTTTCCCCCAAGTTCCAAAACTCTGTTTACGGATACAGTTGACCTGAAATATAAACATACAGCATCTTTTGCAACCCATCTTGGACGCTGCACGAAGTCTTTGAGGGCATTTTCTGAGTAGGCACACTGTGGAATAAGCTATAAAACATTGTTCCTTAGAATGCCAGTGATCATGTTTGCTAGGGTGGAAAAGACCTAAAGAAGAACATTAAAATCTTAATACCCGTTCAACACATGTCCCATGTCCATCTCTTACAGCAGTCGTAAAATTGCAAGATCAAAAGTGACAAATCATGAAAGAATTTGGATTAAGGAATAAATAAGTATAGAAGACATGTAGGTTAGGCACTGTCTAAACAGTGGCTAACTTGAGACAAGGTAAAGCATGATTAATGTCTTGATCTTCTACATGTCAAATCTGTGCAAGTGCCCGACTCCCACTATATTTTGTCTTATAACTTGTTGCTTACATCTTGAAATATATAATAGTTGTGTCATTTGGTGTCCTAGTTTGACTTGTAGATTGATTATTGGTATTCTACAATTGTTCAAATATAGACTGTCCCAACCCCTTTTTTTAAAAAAAAGCATAGTATGGCGTGATGAGTATGTTCTTTGACATGATGATTGCGCTTTGTAGCATGATCACACGATGAATGCACTTTGTGATTACGAGTGTATTTTATAATTAGGATAGTGGTTTGTTGATTGCAACTAATATGTACACGACATGATGAATGTACTTTATGATTATGAATGTATCTTATGATTGTAATCACTGCCAATTATAGCCCGATGATTGTAATCATAGTTTGTCAATTACAGGCTGTATGTAAGTATAGAGCATGTACACCAGAGACAAATTCCTTGTGTGTCCAGACACACTTGGCCAATAAACTCTAATTCTAATTCTCAGTCACCCTGAGTCCTAGGAGAGGGGCGGCATACAAATATAACAAATAAAGAAATAAATTATAAATAAATAATTATTCTAATTCTAAATTCTACCTTGGGTCTAGGGCAACTTACCGTGGGCGACTTCACTGTGGAACAAGAGTTACACAAATATTGAAGAAATGGTAGAATAGGATCATTAAACAATGAAAATGTGAACGACAAAAAATAAAATAAGTTTTAATCATTTTAAATAATTCAGCTGAATTGCTAAATTTTCCTGCGATGAGTTGTCTCATTCCGTTCTACCTTTGCTGTCTTGGAATAGCTTATAGATTCCATATTCCACAAAATATTATATATTTGAACAGTTTGGTACTGTTGGTGAGCGTAAATTCTCACTTTTGTAGTGTTTGGTCTTCTGTCTATTTTCGTATCTACCTTGCATATAGGACTGCAACCTGGAGTGGCCACCAATTAAAAACAACAGCTAGATGAAAGTTCGAAAGCTACGGAAAGTTATTCAACCTATCCTCAAGGATTGAGTGAATGGATGACATATAAAAAAGTAAAGGTTCGCCCCACACATGCGTACTAGTCGTAGCTGACTCTATTTATTTATTTATTTGGATTTATATACCGCCCTTCTCCCGAAGGACTCAGGGCAGTGTACAGATAACATAAAAATCTCTAGGGGGTGCTGCTCATCTCCGTTTCTAAGCCGAAGAACCAGCGCTGTCCAAAGACGTCCCCGTGGTCATGTGGCCGGCATGACTAGATGTCAAAGACGTACGGAGCGCTGTTATTTTCCCACCGAAGCGGTCCCTATTTTCCTACTTGCATTTTTTACATGCTTTCGAACGGCTAGGTGGGCAGAAGCTGGAGATGAGTCACAGCAGCTCACTCCGTTACGCGGCGCTAGGGGGATTCGAACTGCCGAACTGCCGGCCTTCCGACCGACAAGCTCGGCGTCTTATCCACTGTGTACCCAGGGCTGAATGTGTTCCCAGAGCAAAAGACTCCATGCCCTCCAAATGGAGTTAGCAATTGAGCAGCATGGGAATTGCGGGAAGTTTCACAACCCTTGGCATCCCGCCTTTGTGCTCTCCTTGGCTTGCTTGGCTGGAAGAGCGGAGGGACTCTGCCAGCTTCTCACAGTAATTACAGGGTGTTAGTTTTGCCTCGCTGCAGAAGATAACAACTCCTCCACACATCGGAGGATGATTAGGGCTTGCAAATACCAAGAGCGCTGGATGAATCAAGTAGATGGTGCTAGATTTGGGGGAGGCGAAGTGCGGGTGGCGGAAATGACAGACACTGGAATTCTGGAGAAAGGGAAGGGCCCCCCTCTTAACGGAGTAAGCTACGCCCTCTTCCTCTGCCCTAGATGTAGAATCTAAACTCAATAATAATTTACACAAGTATTTAACATAATTTGGGTAGGGAAGCCACGGAAAATATTTTGGTCCACGTTCATGAGAAAATCTGCGATGTGCAGCATTACGAGACAACGGGTTTGTTATCGTTTCGTTTATTTCCCAGATCTAGCTCTTATTCTGAGGTCCTATCTCATGTCCGACAAAGGGACAATTGGCATGGCAGTCAAACGCCGTGATCCCAAATCCCTCATCGCTACCCACACGGAGACCGAACAACACCAATTCAATGAGAGCAACACAAAAATCATTGGTTGTGCTACGTTCCGCCGTGCTCGTGAGTTTATTGACGCCTGGCGCTCCACAAGCAATTCCCTCAATAGATACATCAGCTTGCAACCAGCCTACGAACCCCTGAGAATTCAAATCAAACACACAACCAAACAGCGACAGCGCCAACCTTCAACCAGCCCCCAACTCCCCCAACCAGCACTTCACCTCTCAACAACCCTCACCTGATTTCCTTATCACAAGACCCATCACAAGTCCATCTCCATATGCGACCCACCCCTGACCCCTCACAAGACCCATCACTAGAACCTCCCCCAAAGGCAACTAGCCCTTCACAACACCTACTGACCACACCAAGCCCTTATAAACCAAACACCCACACTGACATCCCCTAGAAATCTGTTGAAGATCTTACCCAGGCTGGCAATAAAGCATTCGGAAACCAACCCACAAACTCGGAGAACGAACCTCCGCTCTCACTCTTCAATTTTGCCCTGGATCAACTCTGAGCTAGATGAGGAAGTGCAATTCCTTGCAATTCCCAGGCATTTGCAATATGACTATTTCCCACCCCTTCAGACTCAGGCTAAGGAGATGGTAAAGGTCATGCTTGGTCTTGGAGGATGTTGGGTGCTCGTTTCTTACCATCTTCAGATGTCTAGGATGCTTAAAGACATAGCCCGTCTTTGCGGAGCTTGAAAAACTAAGCAGAATGAGATCTGGTTAGCATTTCGATGGAAGAGATCAAGAAGTCCTAAGGTTATAGGCTAGTCTTGATAATCAGTAGAACATCCTAGAAGAAGCTTGACCCAGCTACTTTATATTTTTGTCTTTTGTTTTGTTTATTTTAGACCAGTCCGCATCCTCCCCTGAGAGACTAGTATAAATAACTATGAGAAATTGGTTACATTCAAGTCACCAATTTATATTTACTTGTATTTATACAAGTAAACCAATTTAGCAACATCTGCATGTGTTTCATCACAGTTGTCATTGTGAACCAGTTGATGAAATGTGTTCCATCCATGGTCCCAGGCATCTTGCTGATTAGTGAGCTATAAACATCCCTTTTCCCCGAGGAAAAATCTCTAGTATTTATGCTTTCCCATCTGTTATTTGCTCATACCCTGAACTCAAGTGGGACTGTGAAGATTTCATCTGGCATCTGGTGCGTAACATCCACAAGGTTGCTTATATCCTTGATACAGGACTTCTCATCTTTCCTATTACTTACTACCTATTACCTACTCTCTTATTAGTATGACAATAGTTGTTGCTTACATCTTAAAAAAATAGTTGTGTCCTTTAATATCCTAGTTTGACTTGTAAATTGATTATTAGTATTCTATGACTGTTCAAATATAGACTGTCCCAAACCTTTTTTTAAAAAAAAAATGTATGGCATGATGAATGTGTTTCGTGACATGGTTTGCCACAAACGTTCTGATATGTGACATGATGAAATGTTTTGTGTCATGATGATTGTACTTCATATCATGATGACCTGATGAATATACTTTATAATTATGAATGCACCGAATACGTACGCGACATGATGAATGTACTTTATGATCATGAATGTATCATAGGATTATAATAATTGTTTGTCAATTATAGCCTTATGATTGTAACCAGTTTGTCAATTGCAGCCTGTAAGTCAGTATTGAGCATTTACAACGGAGAAAAATCCCTTGCGTGCCCAGACACACTTAAATAAATAAATTCAATTCTATTCTCTCTGAAGCACACACATGTGTCAAAAGAGAGCTGTTTTCAGTCCATTGTAATTCTGATTACAGTATATGTATAAAGAAAAAAGACACTGAAACCATGAGTTACTAGAGAAAAGCAAACTTAGAACTATTTTTTACTGTTGGAAAAAAATGATTGCAGTTTGACGCATTGCAGAAAGTATACAAAATACATCTAGTTGCAAAGATGCAGAAAATCATGTATGCATTTTTCTCCTGTTCCATATATATAAATATACTGATCTATAGTTGCATTTCCATGTATAAATATACCAAATATATTCTATTTGCACAGATGCAGAAAATCATGTGTATATTTTTTTCCTGTTCCATATATATAAATATACTGATCTGTATGTGTTTCCATATATAAATATACTGATCTATGCAAAAAGATTTGCAAAGATCCAGAAAATCACATACACATTTTTCTCCTTTCCCCAGTATGTAAATATACTGATCCATACTTGCCTTTTGTAAAATGGGAATATTGATAAAATTGTCCACCTGGAAATCTCTGGTAAGAGTAGATGATGGACCACTGGAGGTGTACGGGCTCATGTGGAACCCTTCAATTAATCTTGAATAAGCAATGCCTCAATTGGCACAATGCAAATGTAGTCGGTATAAAGAAGTCTTAAATTCACAACAGCAACTTGTGTGTCACCTTTTGTTTTTTACTAGTTCACTAAGCCAGGTGTCTCCAATTTTGGTCCCTTTAAGGCTTGTGGACTTCAATTCCCAGAATTCCTCAGCCAGCCAGAGAAAAGGAGAGATTCTGGCTTCCTCTCAAGTTTATCAAGAAACAGTCCATTTCCTTCATCAGTAATAGCATTGCACTGTGAGGGCAAGAGGAAGAAATAGAGGAGCCCATTCACATAGCTGATGCAATAATACACATCTGTGGGTGTGGAATTTCTGGACGGCTGTGGCCGGCCAACAAGCCAGTTAATTAAATGCAAAGCAGAAATAACATTTCTCCAGAACTGCACCTGAAACATCACTATTGCAATTCAGGAAATGTGGCAATTCTGGAAACAAGCAGGAAGGAAAGGCAGAGCAGCCACCAGCATTTCGACCATAACTCACAACTTTATATCAGGACAGAGGTCACTCCAGGTTCTGCTCCATGGAGATCCATTTTAAAATGAAAGGAAAAAGCTGAAAGATCTCAAGGACCGAACTTGGGGCTTGGGCAACAAATAGGATGATCTAGTTTTGAGCGAATTGTCCTGCCTGCCAGCTCCAAAATGTCGTTGGTGAGAATGAGAAGAAACATAAAGGCTTGGGGGAGGGGAGAGAAACCCTGATGGAACCAAGAAATGCCCCCCCCCCCGATGTGTGGGATAGATGTCCTCTTTGGCCTTCAGGATAATGTTCTTTTCAAGTAGAGCTTCTGTTCTGTTCTCTTCTTTTCTTCTTCTCCAGGCAGAATATGAGCTTTCTCCAGATGAGAAGCGCAAGGAAATGGGAGATGAAATTATTCGGCAATTTTTCAACAAGGAGGTCAGTATATCATCTTCAGACGAGAAAGGTGGTGGTTGATAGGGTCCTTGTGAAAAGGTGGTTCGATATACAGAAGTCCAAAAATATAACTAAAAATTGCTAGAATCATTCTCTGTAGAGAACTTGCATTTCCTTTCTCTGGGATTGCCCTGTTTTTCTTCTTCCAACCATCGTGTGAAATGTTTTACGTTGGGTGGAAGTGCCAGATCATTTCAGAGTATCCCCGTCCTTTCATTTTAGAATCCATTGTTGAATAATCCAGAAGAACCTTCCCCAATGAGTTGGCCTTCTGGAGGACCTGGACTCTTAACTGTCCTCTTGAAGAGCATGGATGATTGGTTACAGGAGCCTTATTCTAGCAAATAGAAGGTCACTATGTGGGGGAGGCTGCTGTGTGAACCCAGAGCAGAGACTTCGGAAGCATTTAGGAAGTGCTTATTTTACTGCAAGGAGGAGCCAAAGTAGGGAGTGGGGAGCATAGAAGAGTAGGAATTGAAATCTACCGATTGAAGAGAATATTTGTAACTCGGGGTTCAACTGTGGAGTCCTTGGTGCTCTCCGAGCTTGATGATTTTCTTGCAGATGTTTCATTGCTAAACTAAGGAGCAGGATGGCTCGCATGGTTAGGAATCTGAGTTGAGGGAGAGCAAGCCCGCTTTTGAGACTCACGTGCTGCCGTGCGGCAGGGTGCGCTCTCATCCTTCACTGCGGCTCCTGCTGGGGACATGAGAAGAGCCACCCACTGTGCATACTTTGTGATGTCACCAGCTATTTCTTTCAACCTGGAAGCGCCTCAGTGCTTCTGACCTGAGTGCAAATTACTAAACTAGGTAATATCATCGGTGCGCCACCAAGGACATCACAGAATTGAAATCTAGTGTGCAAGACGGCATTAAGAATTATTAAGCATTTGTTTATGGCTGGTTTTCTTCTTTTTATGTATATGAGTTTAGTCCCTGGGCTATATGGCAGAGATTGGTGAACTTCTTGCGAACCAGTGCATAGAAGACCTACAGGGAAGCCCTTGCAAGGACCTCTTTGGCTGCTGTGTCCAGTGAGTATTGCATCCTATAGATCTGGAAGCCAGAAGGACAAGGGATGGGCTTGGTTTCTTCTCATGACAAGCTTGCATTTATATGCATAGCTGTGTAGAAGTCTCATTTTTTACATGATAAAGCAACCTTCTCCAATCTAGGAACCCTTCCAGCTGCGTAGACCAACCACAGCGTGACCATTTCTGAGAATTGTGGGAGTTGAAATGTATGGTTGGAGGGTCTCCAGTCGTAGGACATTGGGATACAACATGGTTACCTTATCCATAATTTGCTATAAAGAAGATAGTTGCATAAATCATGGTTGACGTTGGCTTGTTCTAAACTCAAAGGATAATTAAAATAACCACAATTTGTTGGGTTCGAATGATGTGGCTAGATGTGGCTAATACACTCATGCGACACACTTACTCATAGTTAACCATATTGAAGTCCATCCAGTTTTCTGGGTTCATACACTACAATAATTCATAACCACACCGGCTGAGTTTGCACAAATGCTGCCTTGAAATGATTTGGATTGATTAGGGGCTTAGTATGTCATATAAAACAGCCAATAATTTCTAAACACTTTTTTTAAACATGCCCCCAGTAAAGGAGAGTGGTGTAGGGGCTGATTGGGGGGCTGAATTCATCCCATTTACCGTGAACTCAATAAAAATTGCTTACGTATTCTTCAGATGCATGAAGGCATCAGACCAAAGAAAGCTGCGTTTTTTTTCCTGAGCACCAATTTGTAGCCAATTAATCCAATAGTTTCTAAATGGCATTTGCATTGCCTATTATGTTAAACTAAAGTCTACTTAGCCATGCTTTCTTGCATAAACCAGAGCTTATTGAATCCATATGTCACACTAGGGAATAAATCATGATTTGCAAACCATGACAGATGAGCCCATAATCTGTTGTTAATCTCAAACAAATCTAACTTTAGCTCAGGGTTTGAATGAACCCCACCTAAGCGGTGCCATTAGCAACCAAGGCTGAACTGTGTTTCTCGCCTATGAATTCCAAGGTGGGCCATCCTAGGCAAAAGCAGCTTTAAAGCCAAGAAAAAGCACTGAGTTTATATCACTATATAGCAGCATTTTTCAACCATGACAGCTTTTAAGAGGTGTGGACTTCAACTCCCAGATTTCCTTACTCAGCATGCTGGCTGGAGAATTCTGGGAATTGAAGTCCACGCCTCTTAAAGTCGCCAAGGTTGAGAAGCACGGCTGCAGAAAATATCCTGCATTAATCCCTTGGGGAGCCCGTGGAAAACCTGCCGTCCTAAACCATAGGGAAAAGCCACCCACTTTCAATTCTTCTTATCTCCTAGGCGCCTGCATGAATACCTGGGTGGTGCCCCTTTCACAAATTACCAGGACAGCATGTATTTTGACAGATTCCTCCAGTGGAAATACCTGGAGAGGTAAGACAATAGCCTTGAGTGGCTGAAATCCAAGAAACTCCATTCATTTGCTGAGCTGATGGGTGTTCAGTGATGGAGTGTGATCTTCTTAATATCTTTAGGCAATCCGTGACCAAAGACACCTTCAGGCAATACCGGATCCTAGGCAAAGGAGGCTTCGGAGAGGTAAGAAGTGGTGACAGCTTGAACTTGTTTCCCATTGGGGAAATACTACTGTAGTCGTTGCACATAAATACGTTCCAACAATGCATTCTCATGAGAAATAAGGAGATCCTCTCTTTCCAGCTCCTCCTAAAAGCCTAATGCAGAATGTAGATTGTGGCTCTAAGAGGGCAGATCAGCGTTGATCCTTTGTGTTTTTAAATTTGCCGGGCTTGGTGGCCATTTGTGAGGCCTGCATAGGCCCCAAGGATTGTTAATCTTGTTTAATTTGGGGGGCTCGTTGCTGGTTGCAGGGCCGTTTTCTATGAAAGCGGGTTTTTTTTGAAGCAGTACGGCATTGTAGAAGGTAAGAATGTTAAAATTGCATTGTTTATGTGGGTGTGTGTGTGCAGGGTTGCAGAGTTGGATTATTTTTGGTGAGGCTTTCGAAATGTGACTACCTTGGTTGGCTGCGTTTGGTTTGATGAGTGAAAGAGGCAAATTTGGGGTGTGGGTGAGGGTTTGACACAAATCTTGTCTGCCTTGTGTTAGCTGTGTGGTGTGTGGTGTGCTATGTCATGTTTTTGGTCCTGTAGCTGTTTTGTTTATTTATAAAGGTTTGCGTTTGCACTTAGAAAGGTTTGCAGATAGATATCTGACTCCTCACTCTTCTCGGTCCAAGAGAAAGAGTTAGAGAAAGTCAGGTTGGTTTTTGCGGCTGCGCAGTTGGCAAGGTTTGGGCCATTGGCTCCTCCCCTTTACAATAAATGCGAAATAATTCTGTGAAAACTAAAAAAAATTAAAATCCTTTCTTAGTGTGCATGTAGATGTGAGGACAAAGGTATGTAGGAAATGTGATTAGTGTAGCTTTAATGGTTTTTGAGATATCGTGTTGAGTCAGATAGTCAGTCAGTGAATGAGTGAGTGAATGAGTCATTTTTGAGGTTTATATCTTTAAGATAAGTAGTCTGACCCAACAGGAGGTTTAATAGCGGAAGGTGAGGTCTTGCTGATTTTGATCTGATTGTCACAAATGTTTTGATATGTGACATGATGAAATATTTTGTGACATGATGATTGTACTTTATAACATGATGACCTGATTAATATACTTTATGATTATGAAGGCACCTAACACATAAGTGACAGGATGAATGTACTTTATGATAATGAATGTATCTTATGATTGTAATAATTGTTTCTCAATTGTAGCCTTAGGATTGTAATCACAGTTTGTCAATTGTAGCCTGTATGTAAATATTGAGCATCTACACTGGAAACTAAGTCCTTGTGTGTCCAGACACACTTGGCCAATAAATAAATTCTAAATTCTATAAATTCTTATCTATAGAGAGCCTCTGGAATATAAGCCAAATTGTGAAGCCATTGTTAGGCCTTTAAGGAATTCTCACTAGCATTGAGGAAGAACTTTATTCTTCATGACTTTGAGTAAGGAACCAAGTGGGGCTAAATGCTGGATCCTTGCTTTAACCAAGTAGGGCTTCCCTCTGTAGTACTACTGCAATGTCCCTAGTGCCTGACCATCCCACTCTGTCTTGCCTTTAGGTTTGTGCATGCCAGGTGCGTGCTACAGGGAAGATGTACGCTTGCAAAAAGCTGGAGAAGAAGCGCATCAAGAAGCGGAAAGGGGAAGCAATGGCTCTGAATGAGAAGCAGATCTTGGAGAAGGTCAACAGCCGATTTGTGGTGAGCAACAGTCCTGACTGGGTTGCTGATGACTGCACTGGGGTTCGGCTTTTAGACCAGTTGTTGCCAACCTTTTGGACCTCACGGACCACTAAATTCATAATTTTAAATCCCACGGACCACTAATATGAATTTTTAAAAAAAGATACATACATTCGTAAAATAATGATCAGAGAACTTCCATTTTTTAATATAAAAGGCATCTATTTAATATAACAAAAATAAAAAAGCTTATTATAGCAAAATCATGAATGCTTATTTAATCATAACAAAATCTTTAAAGGTTGTTTAATTGTAGCAAAATTATAAAAATTAGTTTAATTATTACAAAATAATTGAGGTTTAAGTATTACATATTTAGCGTGCTATTTGTTCCTGCTTGAGAAAGAGAGAGACAGAGACAGAGAGAAAATGAGAGACAGAAAGAATGACACACACATGCACCATATCCAGAGAGAGAGACAGACAGACAGACAGACACACACAGGAACCATACAACTATACAAAAAAAATCAAATATTCTTCAGATTTTCTTGCGAACCACCAAAATTTTCTCGCAGCCCACTGGTGGGCCCTGAGCCACAGGATGACAATCACTGCTTTAGAAGACTGAAATATCCAGAGACTTTGATTTGCTAATGCTATTTGACTGCGTTCTGAGGGAAATTTCACAGTGTCAGATTCATCCTCGTTGATTGAGCTGCAGTTATTGACCTTGATAATTAAATGAAACTTCCTGCATTCAAAAGCAATGGTCAAGTGTGTTTTAGGGGTAGCACAGTGCACAGATTTAACATCTGTCTTCTCCAGAGATAACTGGACAAATCATGTCGCACCAAAACACCCTTCCGATTCACAGAAATTACTTGTCTCATGTGACTTTTAAAGCAGCCCTGTCATTTTTCAGGCTTCACTCATCTGAAAAAACAGCAACACACACACAACAACAACCTGTGGCTGCTTTAATTAGTAGTAGAGTAGCTGGACTTGCATTCTGGAAGACTTCAATAGATTCCTTTTCAAAGCATGCACAGCTCTATCAAATAAGAAAACAAGGCAGCTCCTTGTGTTCCTAAACTATTGAATGCCGTATGTTTGTGGAATTGAATAAATAGAAGGAGGAGGATGACTATGTACGTGTTTCTGGATCATTGGCCACTGTAGAAGCAGAATTCTGAAATATACTTAGAGTCAACTGCTCCATCTTTTCATCTGTGCGTATAGGTCAGTTTGTCGTATGCCTATGAAACCAAGGATGCTCTGTGCCTGGTCCTCACCATCATGAATGGAGGTGACCTGAAGTTTCACATCTACAACATGGGCAACTCAGGTTTTGACAATGAGCGGGTCACTTTCTACGCTGCAGAGATTTGCTGTGGCCTCGAGCATTTGCACCGCGAAGGCATTGTTTACAGGTGAGAGGGGATGATGTTATTTCCTGATTCCCAGGAGGTAGAAGAAGGGGGTAAGATAAAGTCTCCCTTGTTGTGTTTGCTGGCACGATGGAGAAATGATCATCATCCTTCATCTGATTTAAGGGTTAAGTTATCTGAATGGCAGAGGGAATCAACTGCTAAGCCAACATCGCTCTACCTGGCACACTCCATGTGGATTCTTTAGCACATATATGTCAAACACAAGGTCCGCAGGCCACATCTGGTCTTCAGCCTGTGTCAATCCAACAGACGGCGAGCTCGAGTATGCCGCGGGCAGGCTGCAGGGACCAGGCGAGGTCCCTGAAAGGCCCACAGCAACCATGGGGGAGCTCACTAAAAACAGCACTCACACCCGCCTCTCGTTTGATGTCTCTAAGCAAATGAATCATCAGAGACCTAACCTTGAAACCAATGGTCCATCTGTAGAGCTTTGAATCCACCTTCCTAAATGCTTTCTCTTTGAGATTCAAAGCATTCCCAGGTCATTTCATAGTACCTAGATTTCATGCTGGATAACATTCTTCAGTGAAAATGGCAGCAGAATGCTGTAGAGTGAGATTCCCCTGATCACTGATCTTACTAGACAATCACATCTGCTTCCAAAAAAATCATTCCATTTCCACTGCCCCCTTCCTCTTCTTCATAACCTCCCCCCACTTCCCAAGCAGCCAGCATTCCACACCCATGAGTGTTCTCTGTTCTTATTGGTCTGTTTGGGAGAAAAACACTCCATTAACCTTTCTCTCTAAGTATATTTTCTATTTCTACATAAATTGGGATTCTCCCAAGTTTAGTACTAGCTCCCTCTTGTGTGTCAACGTCGCCAAGTCATAGCAGCCATGCCTGCACAGTCAACATCTGGACTGGGAGCATTCCCTAAGCCTTTTAGTCCTCTTCATAAAGTGAAAGTACACACAAACTATCCAGAATTACTGTGTTATTATGCATTGCTCTGTATTTGATCTCCAATATCTGATGCCACCAGGCTTGAAATTCTGGACCTAGAAAGCTTAGAGCTACGCCACCTACCGTCTAACCTAAGCTTAGTACACAAAATTGTCTGTTGCAATGTTCTACCTATGAATGAAGACTTCAGTTTCAACCACAATAATACACG
>JANHFO010002526.1:145012-157160 GCA_032468095.1 Pareas carinatus
ACTTAACAACTGTGTTTCTGACTTAACGACCACAGTGATTCACTTAACAACGGTGGTAAGGAAGATTGTCAACTGGGGCAAACCTCACCCAGAAACTGTCTCGCTTAGCAACAGAAAGTTTGGACTCATTTGTGGTTGTGAGTCGAGGACTGCCTGCAGTCTAGGCCAGGGATGGTGAACCTTTTAGAGACCAAGTGTCCAAACTGCAACCCAAAAGCCACTTATGTATCGCAAAGTGCCAACACGGCAATACGCACCCCCTGCACACACACACACCCAGCGATGCCCCCGCACTCCCTGGTAACACTCCTGCATTCCCCCTGGCTGTTAGTGTCCCCCACACCCTCCCATTACTTGCAGGCCGGTCGCCACCATCATTACTTGCGGGGAAGGGAGCCCTACGTCCCTCTAAATGTCTATATTTTTTACTTTGCTGGAGCGACGGTGTGTGTGCCGGCAGAGAGGTCTCTGAGTGCCGCCTCTGGCACACGTGCCACCGGTTCGTCTAGGCTGTCATAAGGATAAAAAAGTGAATCAAACCACAGCTTAAATTTCTGAAGGAACAACCGCTGACATCCCAACCTCCACTGTCAAACAGAATTTCATGCAAGATTGTTTTTTGAATCTGAAGATTATAAGGATTAAAATATTTATGCTTTTGAATCCGCCTTGAATCCTTGAAGACTTGATTCAGTTTTTACATGACAACAAGTCCGCGCAGCTTTCTTGCAGAAATGATTTGCCTTGATCTTCTTCCTAAGACTGAGAGTTGATGAAACCATAAGTTTACTTGATGATTTTAAATAGAGTAAACGAAAGGCTCCCATAAACTGAGTTCAATTGCTGATGATAGTCATAAAACTGGGTGTAATTTCCCACTGATTGATTTCTTCTGGAATATCTTTTTCGTTTCATTTTGTTTTAACCAGAACTGAGTCTTCTTAGCATTTTGTATCTTCTAAGACGTGATAGGAACTGTCCCCTCCCTTCTGAGGTAGAGTAATTCATAGAACAGTAATAAGCAAGTGAAGGATCTTAGCTTACTCATTCCTGTTTCTCTCATCAAATGGGCATATGATTATTACAGCTGAGGACGCAGAGTAAATCAGGAAGTGCATCATAAACACAACAAAACGTTTCATCACAACCAGGGTGTTCTGTTATTTATTTTTTTAAGAAGGCTGCCCTTTTAAACTGTCTTTGGACAATGCTGGTTTTATCTTGAACGTCACTTCTAATGACTAAGGGAAACTAATTAAAAACATTCCAGATATTTGAGGGACGGCACCAAAATCGTTCTTTGTTGCGCCAGATGTGTTTCTGTTCTGTAAATAATGATAAGGACTTGAGGCATTTTATGCATTGGTCTTGGATGAAGGCCTCTAAATATTAAGGGCTAATTGCTATTCAATTTCAGCGTGTTCTCGGAATTTCCATTCCTGCTTTTGAATCATTAATGGCCTATGGTTATTTTCCCTTTTTTTCCGGCAAGGAATGGAACAGAATGATCTTCAAAGTCCTGCCAACTCTTTGATCTGTTTCTGCATTATTATTTCATTTATTTCCCATCACGGTTATACTTATTTTCCTGACTCTGCTTTCTTTTTCCTGGATCACTTCGTATGAACATGGGGCGTACTGTTTTTAAATAACGGGAGCATATCGATACGCAGAATGACAGAATCATAATATTCCTAAGGAAGTAATTTTCCATTTACCTATTCTGAATTGCATCCGGACTGACATTTCTAACCGGTGAACTGCATCCAGCAAAGGGATTTAATTGACCATATTGATTGCTGTACTGCCTTTCTCAGCCTGCTGGGCGTTAATAGGAGCATCCAAAGTGGATTTTGGCTGAAAAAAGACAAAAGGACTGGTTGCTAGGACTGATTTAAAATGGATTATATTATATTATAATATCTTCTTTTTTTAAGTCCTTGGTTGTATAAACAGAGGCATAGAATCAAAATCACGTGATGTGTTAATACGGCTTTATAATCCTTCGTAAAGCCACATCTGGAATACAGCATCCAGTTTTGGTTACCATGTTACAAAAAAGATGTTGAGGCTGGAAAAAGTACAAAGAAGAACCACTAAGACGATTAAAGGCCTGGAGACTAAAACATATGAAGAACGGTTGCAGGATTTGGGTATGGCTGGTCTAGAAAAAAAGGAGGACTAGGGGTGACATGATAGTAGCGTTCTAGTATTTGAAGGTCTACCACAAAGAAAATTGGGGTCAACCTGTTCTCCAAAGCAGCAGAAGGCAAGACAAGAAACAATGGATGGGAACTCATCAAGGAGAGAAGCAACCTAGAACTAAAGAGAAATCTCTTAAGAGAGAGAACAAGTAACCAGTGGAATGGTTTGGCTTCAGAAGTTGTGGGTCCTTCATCCCTGGAGGTTTTTAAGAAGAAACTGGAGAGCCACTTCTCTGGAATGGTAGAGGGCGGTGATGGCAAACTTATGGCACGCATGCCACAGCCGGCACACAGAACCCTCTCCGCCAGCACGCCCGCCTTCGCAACTGGGATGCCGCGGCAATCAAGCAAGCAAGCGAGACTCAGATGGCACCTGCTTGGCTTCCTGCGATGCGCCCTGAGCAGTGGTAGCAGCACATGCAGGGCTCAGGCTTCCCACCACTGGGCCACCAGCACATGGGGCAGGTGGAGTCGCCTGCTTGGCTCTTTGCACCTGGCGGCCTCGGCCTGACTGGCCCTTCGTGCCCAGCACCCCGGGCCCAGCCAATGCCCCCGCCGGTCCCTCGCATTTTAAATCCAATGAAACGCATTAGTGTTCCATTGGATTTAAAATTATGAACTTAGTGGTTCCCTGAGGTCCAAAAGGTTGGCGACCACTGACCTACTTTGCCCTTAACGGCTGGGGGCGTGTGCCGAAGTTTCGCCAGGGGAGCATGGGTGTCGGCGGGGGTGGGGTGTCTGTGGGGGCGTGTTGCCATGCTGGCACTTTGCGAGACATAAGTGGCTTTTGAGTTGCAGTTTGGGCACTCACTGGTCTCCAAAAGTTTCGCCATCCCTGTTAGAGGGTCTCCTACTTGAGCATGGGGTTGGACTAGAAGAACTTCAAGGTCCCTTCCAGTTATATTCTGATTGAAAACACAGAACTTCTGCGTGGAGAACATCTGGCAACCCGCAAAAGGAGATAAAATGGCTTAAACCCTTCGGGGATTGTACAGCCTGCCCTTGGGTGGAGCTTCCCTTGCAATTTCAATGCCTGCCACTTGTCCCTAACCCCCCCCCTCCCACCTCAGCTCAACAGAGAGAACGAGATTGGCCTTGGTGTCAGCCGGTTTGCTGTAAGTGATGTCTTTCCTTATCTCCCAGCTGGCAAAATAGCATCCTTCATCAGCTGTATTTAAGGGCAGAGACCAGCAGAAAGCCTCCAGTGACAACAACAGCTCCCGGACAGCTCAAAGACACAAGGAGCAGCAACACACGGCGGAAATTCTTTCAGACTTTTGAAGACACTCGTGATGCTGCCAGCAACTTTCAAGCTTTGTGCCGGCATTTCCTACAGGCATTTGCACAACATGACAGGTAAGGATGAGAAACGTAACCCTGGAATGGCAAGAGAAGACCGGAGACGATATTTGATGGTTGGTTGAGTCAGAGTAGCCAAAATCAGGACAAATCTTTTGAATGGTTCAGGCTGGCACTTTGCGTTTAGTTCTTCGGAAGACAGGCTGAGAAGATTGATCCTCTCTGATCCAAAACTAATTATTTATTCTTGACCTGCAATGAAGCGCAAATGTTCTTTTTTGGCTTTGAAACTTGATGCAGAGTTTGTGCACGGCTAATAGACTAAAAAACTGAAGAGAGATTGATGGAAGGGTAATGTTGTTGTTTTTCCAGATAGGCAGGATGGGTTCCTGCAGCCTGCAAAGATTTCCTGAGGGGAGTTGAAATGCTCATTTATTATTTCCTGGGGTTACCTTTGTGCATTGTTTTATCAAGCAGTATAGGTACAATGGAGACAGAAACACGCTGTAAGCAACAGCATAAAGTATTTCCTTGTTTTCCAAACCGGTTTGAGAGATTGTTAGGATCCAGTTGGAGTGGAGGAAAACTGGAGTGCACGGAGGGAGACTGAGAGAGAATGAATGTGATTGGAAATACCCCACCTTCCTTTGAAGGCACTGCTTGCGTTCTTCTGGCTGCCGATGTAATCATGTTACGCTTTGTATATCAGATGAAATGCGACATGTCTCCCTGCAAACTGAACAAGGGGAAAATGTTCCCTTGTGGGTAAAGGGTTCAGACCCTTCACCCACAATAGCCCCTCAGGTGCACATAAGAACAGTGGCTCTGCGCTATTCAGAAACATGTTTTCTAGTGGAGAAACAGCTCAGACGTGTTCCTACCAAGATGGAAGCTCTGTGCATTGGCAGTTAAGGGTTTTATTTCTCTTTCTTTTTCTCCCGCCTTATTGTGAAACGTTAGGGCAGCTCTGCTTTGACTCTCAATGGATTTAGGGGTTCGTATTGTAAGACTTTTCCAAAGCCATGTGATGAGAAGTGCCCGCTCTTATGTCGAGGGTAGTGCCAGACGTAGTCTCTCCTTCCGAGGCTATCAGCCGCTTGGAAGGGGGAACATTGTAGGACCACAGAAGATGGTGAAGACCCTACTCTCTCTCTCCTTCTAAGGCTCTATTATTAATTTAATAGCCAATTTATAACAGTTGTGCAAACTCAGAAGACAAAAAAAAAACCCAACCCCTGCCTGGGCTTCTTCTTATATTATTATTTTAATTTTTTTTAAAGAAAATAAACAAGCAGAAGAATGAGCGTCAATTTATTTATGAACTTTTATTCAAATAAATGGGCAAATGGTTAAAGTGCAGGGTTGGGTTTTCTTGAAGCAGCAGGAAGCTAATAATTTATTTATTTTTTTGAAGCTGGAGGCACAGAGAATTCTGCTTCTCAGTGCAGGATTTGTTTCTCCCAAATTCTGGAAAATTCAGTGAATGAAATCCAAGCTTTTCGTGGTTGCCCTCTACAGATGTGCAGTCAACAATACATATCGCCTACCCCAGAAGCTGTGTTGGCTGGGGATGGTGGGCATTGTAGTCTCAACACATTTACAGGATACCAGGAGATTGTTCTTTTGCGCTGTGCTGGCTGGGGATGGTGGGCGTTGTAGTCTCAACACATTTACGAGATACCAGGAGATCGTTCTTTTCTGCTGTGGTGGCTGGGGATGGTGGGTGTTTGTAGTCTCAACACATTTACGGGATACCAGGAGATCGTTCTTTTCTGCTGTGGTGGCTGGGGATGGTGGGTGTTTATAGTCTCAACACATTTACGAGATACCAGGAGATTGTTCTTTTGCATACTTCAGAAGAAGGTGAAGATACAATCAGTGCAAAATTCTCTCTCCTTTGCCCCTGGTAATGTTGGGACTTCTTCCTTCTAGGTTTGAAGAGACAAGCAGCTATAGCCATTGTTCAGGAACTGAAGAAAGTTGCATTTTCCAGGCATGGCCCTACCCAATGGATCAACAATGTACACAGAAGGAGTTCTCTTCTAGGCAAGTAGGGTGTGATTTTATTTTTCTTTCCGAAAAGCGCCTCCCTGTTTGCATGTGCTGGGGACGATGAGAGAAGATTGCAGTTTCCTTGATTTCCGCTTCTTAAATCTAATTCCATTATGTCCAGGTTCGAGGCTGGAAGAGAACCCTTTCAGTGACATGGAGATGTCCTACATCAAGCAAGGAGAGGAGGCGATTCAGAAGTCTATGAATATTCTTGGAGAAAAAAGCGGCTGGAAAACGGAGGCAGTGATGGTACGCTTAGCAGTTTTCTGAGAGGGGTCTATCTCTTATTTTGAAAGAGTGACAAAAATGAGTTGCTGCAAGGAGCACGGTGTCTCAACGACTACGACGCTGAGTTTGTTGATCGGAAGGTCGGGAGTTTGAATCCCTAGCACCACGCAATGGAGTGAGCTCCCATTACTCGCCTCAACTTCTATCAACCTAGCATTTTGAAAGCATGCAAAAATGCAAGTAGAAAAACAGGGACCACTTTGGTGAGAAGGTAACAGCGCTCCGTGTGCCTCAGGCGTCTAATCGTGCCGGCCACATGACCACAGGGACGTCTTCGAACAGCGCTGGCTCTCCAGCTTTGAAATGGAGTTGAGCACCTAGAGTTGAGCACGCATGTGCAGTGGGAACTTTTACATTTTAAGATAGAAATGGTTGAAATAGAGTAAGAAATGGTTGGTTGTAGCCTAATGAGCCTCAATAGAAATCTGCTGATTTAAGTAGAACTTAATCTGGTTTCTTAGTTCAGCCAGAAGAATTTGGGGCTTCAAGGATGGCCCCGTGCACAGCACATGGCAGTAGTACAGCTGAGGCCGCCTCTTCTGTCCTATTAAGAGCCTCCAAGTTAAATCAATGTCTCTTCTTTATTTCTACAGGACAATGGTGACAAAGTCTTGAGCAAAGTTCTATCTGATGTGGGGAAGGTTTTCCAACTTGAGGTAGTGGTTGATCAACCCTTGGACTGTGTCTATGATGAATTAGTGGAAAAGATGGAGCAGATGGGAGACTGGAATCCGAATATTAAAGAAATCAGGGTAAGGGTACTGCAGGTAGAGGCCCCCTTTTTTTGGGAAATGAGAAAAAGCTGCCAGGATGACTAAGCACGTGCTTCACTTTAAAAACTTTTAGAAGCAAAATGATTGTTTAATGAGAATAGTCATAAAGTAAATGACACCTCGAGTTAAATTGCGGGAGAATATTCCATGGGGAATAGAAGATTCTGTTTCCTAGATGTTAAATCATAATCCTGGGAGTCCTTCAATCGACCACAGTGGCTTGGATTGCAGAAGACTGTAGTTCAGCAACATCTGGAGAATCTCAAGTACAAAACCGTGATGGACAATAAGCTCTACTTGTAACATGAGCAAGTGAAAGTGCAAAAATTAAGTTTGCAACAGTTAGGGGTTGACCTGAGCATTAGTTGCTCCACCAACCACTCACTCTTTTGATGGGTTCTGTCTCTCACTGCAGTGTTTGTGGGAAAGGTTCCTTTAGGACAGCGATGGCGAACCTATGGCACGGGTGCCGCAGCGGGCACGCAGAGCCCACTCTGCTGGCACGTGAGCCAAGTCGCCCAGCATCATCCCAGATCTGAGCATGCTCAGAAAGGAGTAGTGGCACCAGGCGATGACACCATGGGGCCACGTGCATGCTCATAAAGTGTAGCGGCATGGGGCGATGATATCACGAGCCATGACTCGTTAGTTGCAACTTGTCTAAGCGCTCGGTGTCTAAAAGGTTAGACATCGCTGCTCTAGAATATTGGCTGTGTGTAGTCAGAGATGTCCCAACTTCTGAGTTAGTGTTGGGACACATTCACAAACTACCTGCTCCCAAACGTAGGCAAGAGGAGAAACTCACTTGGAGTTGTATAGGTGAGGGAATATATTTATTGTGTCTTCCATGCATTGACTCTTTGGTCTGTGATCTGAAGATGAATTCATTCTACATTTTTGAAATGTTCCAACTTTCTTTCTCAATAAATAAATTTGCTTTGTCTTTTTTATGGCCCATTGCAACATCAGCCGGATGTTCAGATTGCATCTGGGATTTTTATTCACCTATTAAGTCCTTCCAAAGGAGCTGGGATAGGCAAATGTAATATCATTATTATTATTATGAGCCAGGATGGTGCGGTGGTTAAAAGCAACACTGCAGGCCATTTCTGCTGACTGCCATCTTCCATTAGCCATCCAAAGTTCAACAGTTCAATTCTCACTGGCTCAAGGTTGACTCAGCCTTCCATCCTTCCGAGGTCGGTAAAATTAGGACCCAGATTGTTGGGGGAGCTATAGGCTGACTGTGTAAACCACTTAGAGAGTGCTGGAAAGCACTGTTAAGCGGTATATAAGTCTAAATAATAATAATTATTATTACTATTAGTACTATTACTATTACTATTATTATTATTATCATCATCATTAGTAGTAGTAGTAGTAATAGTAGTATTAAAATGGCCATCTTTTCATAGATTCTCCAGAAGATTGGCAAAGATACCGTGATCACTCACGAAACCTCAGCGGCAACTCCTGGCAACGTAATTGGCCCACGAGACTTTGTCAGCGTCCGGTGTTCCAAACGGCGTGGCTCTACATGCCTCTTAGCTGGGATGTCAACCACCTATGCTGCCATGCCGGAACAGAAAGGAGTTATAAGGTATCCCTTGCCTTTACCTAAACTGCATTGTTCAGTCACAGATGCCCAAATCTAGGTCCTTCCATCTATGTGATATCAGAACCCCCCTCAGCAATCCTGGAAAATGGCAGGAGTTGTAACCCAACACACTTAGGAGAGCACCAGGGTGAGAAAGGCTAATCTACGACTCAAACTTAGTGACAATATAGTTACTAATGAGGAGACATCTGACATCTTCTCTTAGTTGATGTGCTGAAATACGCTATGACACGTTGATGTGAGGGATGGTGTCAATGGAGGGGGAGGTGGTGGGATGGGCTTCAGTAAAATGGCAGTTTCTCAGGAAGGAGTACATTCGAGGAGGGAGGGAGCAACACAGTTCAGAGCTGAATCAAAGACAGAGGAAGAAAATTAGAATAGCCACTCCCTGGGTATATCCGTTAGGATAGGAGTTGTAAGGGTTTAGTCTGGCAAGATTCCGTCTATTGAGTGCTAGCAAATGAAGAACTGAACTTTGACTGGGTTGCTCCATGTCACTCTCGGACCTCTGCTTAACTGTTTTCTTTCTTTTCTGCAGAGCGGAAAATGGTCCCACATGCATGGTTCTTCGTCCAGTTCTAGGAAACCCCTCACAAACCAAGTTAACCTGGCTTCTCAGCATTGATTTAAAGGTAAGGATAGAGGGCAAGCCAGGTTATATCATGGTGAACATTACTTTCATAAAAAGCACTTTCATGCCATCATACAAGGGTTTGTGGGATTACGACAGTCTTCATTTTAGATGGGAATATTTGTATTGTCTGAATGGAAGATAATCCTGAATTGAAGGCAGTTTCTTCCCTTCCCAATCAGCAAAAGGAATAATAAGGTTATATATAAAACCCGCTATCTACAACTGCCGCATTTTAAAGTAAGTTGCTGGAAGTAGGAAGGGATGAATCTTGTGTAAATATTATACTTTTGATTTTTTTTAAAAAAAATCTCCCTTTAGGAAAAAAGTGCCGGAGGTTTTCCTTAGTTGTAACTGTGAATGCCAGTGTATTGTAGCTAACAAGAGAATCATAAAGAACAAAGATTCACAATTTGATTAAAAGTATACATGGAGAATTGGATAAGAAATCGACTCCCCTTCTGTTTTCACAGTTGAAACTTATCAGTAGCAAATTTCAGGCCAAAAACATAAAACCTATAAACTGTAATTTACAGATACAATCCTGAAATTGTAGCTCTCCGGAAGCTGCTGAACAACTAAGTTTCCTTTTCTTGAATCTACTTCTAACTGTACAGCAACCTGGTTAAAACATCCCCCTCCTTTTTTTTCCAGGGATGGCTTCCAAAGACACTAATCAACCAAGTACTTTCTCAAACCCAAATGGATTTTGCGAACCACCTCCGGAATCGTTTGACCCAATCTACATCGGCGCAGGCCCTCGGATACTAAAAATAAATTTCCCCACCTGGCACTTTTTCCCAGATGAGACTCCAGCCCACTCATGAATCACTCCCTGAAGGCTCTGTCCCTCAGAATTGACGCTTGTCGTTCTTGAACTTACCTCCTCTCTCTGGTTAAGATGCAGACTTCTTTCCTTGCTGTTGCATCCTTATGGTTAAGAGCCTTAGATAAGAGGTGCCCAAAGTTTTGTGTTCGGGACTCTGGCAGAATAAGATATCCGCCTCAAGCATACCAGGCACTGAAGGTGATATCAAGTCAATGGTGGCGTCAACTATGCAGTTTGCTGGGAATCCAAAGGCTAGTGATGGCTTGATGGGCAAGGGGTTGCATCTTATTCCTTATCAACTTCTAAATTCTGAAATGCGTAAGGCAAGATAAGCGACATTGAGAAGGCTGCTTGAGCCTATGTCATAGGCTACAGTAGACCACAACTAGAGTTCAAGACTAAGAGAGGAAAGAACCAGCATCTCTGATGAAGATTACTGTCCCACCTGGACAATACTGCACTGGCTATCTCTACCTGGCTCCATTTTCAGGGTGCTTGGAGTGGTTAACCTATCTTGGCTACTTACCAATAACGTACCAGGTTTGATTTGTAACCGCTTCATTTCAAGCAACTGAACAGAAACCAAGAGATGAGAAGGAGTTTTGCAGGAGGATTTGGAGATTTGTGCCAATAAGGCGAACAGTTAGTCTCAGTTAAGGCTGCTCCAAACACTGCCAAAATACTTTTACAGAAAAAATGTATCATGTCCAGAGGGGTACCTTAATTAAAAGACGTTGGCCATCACCTTCTCAGTCAGTTGACTCATCCCAGCTTGGCAGAAGATGGTCAGCTGGGTTGGGTCACAGCAGCCATATTTACAATCCCGCTAGGTTCTACAGAGGCAGCGGTCATGTCCTTCCCCATCATTTACAATCTCTTTTTTCAAAGCCAGAATGTCACAACCAATGGAAAGTTCAGATGGGTGCCCCACCTGTCCCCTCCTTCTTTTTCTATTTTTGACTATCATGGTGTGGCTCTGAAATCTTGGGCAAGGTAAGGATTAATTCTAGGGCCACTCATTCCCATTAAGTGGAGTTAACTGAACCCTGCAATTTAGAGCCACGTTTAACTGCTAGTTGATCTGGTCAACTAATGTTCTTTTGATGTTTTCACAGAACACTAAGCCTTCATGAATTTAATTTAAGCATGCCATGGAAACAGAAACTATCCATAGCATTAAATTACGGTCAAGGTCTAATTATTGTTGGAAAGTAGATCTGTCCCATCACTTCCATCTTCTGCCTGGTTTGTGTAGTGCCCTTTCCAAGAAACCAACCAATAACTGTTTCCCAGCTATTCCTATTTTCTTCTTGGAAGATAGATAAAATGGGAAGTTCTAAAGATGAGCATGAAGACAACCCAACCAACCTTGTCAAGTAAGACAGATCTGTTTTTCAAACCTGGCAGCTTTAAGCTATGTGGACTTCAACTCCTAGAATGAATTTCTCAGCCAGTATGGAGTTTGAAAAACACTGGGCTAGACGTACAATGTTGCTCGCTCTTGATGCCAGCTCCATCCTACGTTTTTCAAACATGCTACCCAATTCTGTCTGAACTTTAGTCTAAAGGGAAGGTTGGAAAGCTACTTGTTTTTTTCAACTCAGATCAACCAAAACTGGCAGATAGTCCTTGTCTGATAACGTCACTAAACACCAGAGCTGAGGGTAGCTTAACCATCATAACAATTACGCCCTCCAAAATTTCACAATAAAAAAAAAACAGTCAGTTTCAAGGATTTGCAACAGTGTTGTTTACTTGCTATGGAACTCTTGCTTGTTCTGTCCTTATTATATATTGCGGAAGCTTTATCTCTGCTTGCAACGAATCTGAAAAAGTCTGTTCTGCACTATTTTAATAGCAAAAAGGATTTTGTTTGGGGTTTGGGGTGGGGGCAGTGGTTGTTACTAGAAAACCGTATTTGTGCTCTTTTTTATTACCAGCAATTCAAAATCGAATTCGGCATCTGTAGCAAACAAAATGATGACTTTATTCTAATTTCCTTCGTATGTTTTGCCTCTCTCCCCAACACATTGCCACCAATGGGACATCTGTCCTCACAACAAATATCTACATCAGAGATTGGACTTTGCTTGTTGGAGGGAAGAAAAGGATGAATGCTAGTTCAAATGTTAAAAACCTTAAGTTCTAAGTGTTAAGGAGCATCTTATGTCACTTCATTTGGTCCTTAAACGCAGGAGTCACTAGCAAGGTTATATCAAACCAGGAAGATGTTCCCACAGCCATCTATAAAATCCAGTCTGTCGATATTTATTTTCCCTCCCCTTTTGTTTGCAAAGGCATTTTATTTAATATTTATTCTAGTTAAGATTTGTGAAGAGTTTCCGATTCATAGTTTTTGTTGGTTCAACCATCCAATCTTGAGATGTATGGAGAATCTCGTATACTAACACAGAGGTCTCCAAACCTTGGTCCCTTTAAGGCTTGTGGACTTCA
>JANHFO010002527.1:11588-23476 GCA_032468095.1 Pareas carinatus
TGCCTATCCCAGGTCCTTGGTAAGGACCCGATAGGTAGACAAAAACACCAAATCCAGTCTGAACATCTGGCAGACTGCGCAATGAACCATACTAATAATATTTATTTAGAAAAGCATATATGAAAAGAACAAGTATAAGTAGGAACATACTATATAAACAAATAGGTATAGACAAGTATAAGCATATGTCTAATAATAAATGGGGACAGTAGGACAGGGATGGTAGACACGCTGGTGCACTTCTCCACGCCCTTTTACAGACCTCTCAGGAATGGGGAGAGGTCCACAGTAGACAGTTTAAGGTTAAAGTTTTGGGGGTTTGAGGATGTAACCACAGCATCAGGGAGTGGGTTCCAGGCATTGACCACTCTGTTGCTAAAGTCGTATTTTCTGCAATCGTCTCTGAAGTGGTTCACTTTGAGTTTGCATCTGTTGTTAGCCTGTGTATTATTGTGGTTGAAATTGAAGTAGTCATTGACAGGTAGAACATTGTGGCAGACAATTTTATGCTGGAGCTCATCCTCAGGGAATTTCTCTGTGTTCTGTTTTGTGTTGTGGTATTTTTTTTCCAATTTTTTTTATTCATTTAAAAAAATTTAAAATAAAATAAAATAACAGCATAGTAAATGTTTCGATCAACATCAGCCGGGTATACATATTTAAATACATTTCATTGATATTCATCTATCTATCTAATACAATTTCATACCTACTCCTTCAATCTCTTCTCTAACCATCCGTAAAAAAATATTTCATGTTCTGAAGTGTACTGATTCTTCTTTATCTTTCAAGCATCAAAGTCAATCTATCTATTTCTGCACATTCTAAAATTATCCCAATTATGTCTGAATTCTGTACTATTTCTTCATTCTTCCAGTTTTGTGCAAAAACAATCCTAGCTGCTGTCAATATGTGTAAAGTCAAATATAAGTATTGCTTGTTAAACTCTTCTGGAAAAATACCTAACAAAAAGAGCTCAGGTTTAAAAGTTATCTGTATTCTCAACATTTTTTGTAACAAATTATGTATTGTTTTCCAGTATTTTTCAGCATATGTACATGTCCACCACATGTGGTAGTACGTGCCTATATTAATTTTGCCCTTTCAACATCTATCTGACACTTCTTTAAACATCTTTGACATTTTAAATGGTGTCATATGCCATCTGTAAAACATCCTATATAAGTTTTCTTTATATGCTGTAGCTTTTGTCATCCTTAAATTTCCCCCCCATAAATTTTGCCATCTATCAATATCAATAGGATATCCAAAATTCTTAGCCCATGTTATCATTGTCTCTTTGACTTGTTCATCTTCCATTTTTCTACTTATACATTTTCTTTATCAATTTTTCCTCATTCGTCAGTAACAACTCATCAAATTCTGTCGAACCTATTTCAAATTCCTCTCTTTTTGCATCCTTATCACATCTATTTTAATCTAAAGGAAATCTAAGATATCCTTATACATCCAATTTTTTTCCCATATCCACCAGATTTGGATACACAAAGGCTTCCATAGGAGAGATCTACTCTGGGATTTTCATATGTGTGTGGTATTTCTGTGATGACTGTTGTGTGTAGCTTTTTAAATGTAGATTGGGTGTTGATGTCCAGCTATTAAGTCATTGGGTCAAGGACTACCTGGACAATGGAAATTTTAATATAGGAGACATGAAACTAGCAAGCCAACTTCAGTTTT
This sequence comes from Pareas carinatus, assembly GCA_032468095.1. Classification (NCBI taxonomy): domain Eukaryota; kingdom Metazoa; phylum Chordata; class Lepidosauria; order Squamata; family Pareidae; genus Pareas; species Pareas carinatus. The sequence goes on from JANHFO010002527.1 coordinate 13,290, forward strand.
CCATTTGGACAGGACAACTGAACAACAGGGATTCAAGATTGAAGTCAGGCATGATAGCAATTGTTTTTTGTTAACTTGGTAACAATTTACAGCATGTCCTACTACTTCCAAGTGTTGGCTGATTATGGTTCCATAAACTAACACAATTCAATCTCTCTTCCTTCAGGCCCCGGAGCAGTGCACGATGGGAACAGTGGTGGGTCAAGAAGAGCTCTCTGTCTTTGGCTGCTTCCATTGCTTCTTTTACACCTCCTTCTCAAGTTTTGACCCTTTCGATAATGGTGATTCTAAGAGGAAGGGAGGGGGGGAGGAAAAGGAAGAATACTTTTAAAAAGTCAGAAAATAATCACAATAGTCAACAATATATTATCACGAAATCTCGGAGAGAAAGAAAACAGGTCTGAAAAAATGTATATTGAAAAACCCAAGAAGAATCCACAATGATCTACTGAAGTTCCAACACAATGGAGTGCCCTGTTTTCTTTCTGTTTTCAATTCCTTTTTATTTTCTGTCATGGACAAGTATGCAGCTGTTGGTGACCGATCAGTGCATTCAGCTGAGGGATCATTTTGTCCCTTTGGACTCGGATCGTTTTGTTGCTCTTCTTTAGAGATCTCAGTTCTCTGATCTGAAGGAATCAACTGGGTCAACCATCTGGCACCTCACACCTCATGGCTTTCTTCCACCCATTCTCACCAGTTTCATGGACTCTGCTCTCCTCCGTACGATTGCCAATTCTAACCGAGAAGAAACCCACCACAGCCACCTTCCCCCTCCCCCCCAAAAAGATCATGCGCAACTGCGAGAAAACAACCACCCTCACGCAACGATTTAAGACATTGATTCACTGTACTCTGTGGATGTACTACATGGATATTACGGGATTCTGATTCATTCTTAATTTTATTAATTATATTTTCTGATATGAGCCTAGAACTGTTAGTTCGTTAAAAAAAAAAGTACAAAAAAACCCAACAAAAAAAGAGAGGAAGAAATGAATGAATGAATGAAATAAGTTGGGCTTCTCAACTAGGTTTACAGGCTGGAGAGCATCAGTGTCAAACGATGGTTTGTGTGATCCGTTGCGATAAGAATGGACATTTTTGTAGGCGAAATAGTGAGATGAAAACAATGGGCTCCAACAGCAATACTGAGTAACTCATTCCTTATTCTGGTGTTCAAACGAAAGATTTTCCACTGTTTTCATAAAGTTTGGAAGTTCAAAGGTTGATGCTCGATGTCGGTTGAGTTTGATTGATATGCTTATTCTTTTTTTGCTGTGCGTGTGTATATGTGTGTGTGCTGTGAGACACACACTCACTATGTGTATGTATATGTATGTATGTATGTATTTATATACATATATACATATATATGTAGGTCTAGGTGTGTTCGGGTCTTCTCCCGTGTAAGATTGAGAATATCTTGACGACGTTTCGGCAAAGTCTCACTTGTCATCTTCAGGCTGGAGCTTTTGGATTCTTGCACCAGCCTGATGATGGCGAGTGAGCCCTTGCCGAAACGTCGCCAAGATATTCTCAATCTTACACGGGAGAAGACCCGAACACACCTAGACCTACATACCTGTACCCGTGAAAATCTACAAATATATATATATAGTCTCCTGTGTTTTAACAACTTGGGTAATGGGTTGTTTGAACTCACAAGGTCACCTTCAAACAACCCATCTTGAGATATTCTCTATCTTACATGGGAAAAGACCAGAAGACATCTAGACCTACATACCCTACGTACCCGTGAACACAAGCCGTATTGACACAGGCCGCAGGTCGGATCTGGTGAGTGGGCCTTGTGTTCGACACCTATGCCTTAGTACTAATTGTATCACTTTGTTAAATGAATGTCTGTATTTTTATATAGTCAGGAAAAATGCCTTATTCAAAAATAAAATGTATCATTGCATAATCATCAAGGACAGCCAGACACGGGTCCAAATCAAAAGGAATATTAAAGCAATAACATAAAATAGGTTTATTTTTAAAAAATATTCAAAAGCTAAAATATAAAAAAAAGATTTCTAAATTAGTAGGCATTTAAATTTTTCCTGGTCCAAAGATTGGTATAGGTACAACTGGAAAATTTTAAACCAGCATACCAGAATAAAATAATGATCTTTATATACTAATTATTACATTATCTTGGTGTTTGCAATTTTAGTTCACAGCCATTTTGTAATTAATGAATTTTAGGACTTTAATTTCATTTTGTATTTTAATGTCTTCAATTTTATGTCTTCCTTCTACAGTGCCCTGCCTAATTCAGACACTTTGAAATCTCAAAATCTTTTATGTTTGTCATACCCAATGCACAGAATGTAAATATCCATAGACGTTCTTACAACAGCCTCAGTTTGCAAGAAAATGTTTTACTATGAGCAAACTGTAATTTGCCCTCATAATTCATCATTTATTCAAGGGCGATCTTCCACAACCCTCCTATTCTATAAATTTTCCATATGATCTCTCAGCATTTCTGGTTCTTTTTAATTAAACCATATTTGCTGTTCCACAAGCACAATCAATGTCTGCACAATTTTTCTCTTTTGCCTTGATTGGGGGCCTTTTTCAGGCAAAATTGTGATAGCGTGAATCTTTCAACTGGATTCTCACATCGCCCTTGGCTAAAATGCAGTCCGGCATGATGATAAATGGGCCAATTGTTTCTATTCCAACTCCTGCATGGCTGAACACAGCAGGGGCTCCAGATCCTGGATCCTGATGTCCCCCCTGCCCGTCTTCTCCCTGACCAGGATTGGCCGATGGGCCCCCTTGGGATGAGAGCTTCTGGACTGACATTCCTTCAGCTAAGAAGTTCTTCGGCAGTTGTTGGGGTATAAAATGAAAGGGGAAAATCGTGCATTCCTTGCCGACCTTCTGGGGGGAAGGCAGGGTACAAAACGAGGAATTGTACATAGAGGGCTTTTTGTTCCGAAACGTGCGCTTCCACCTGCAGACAGAATTTCCCGATCTCTTTCCCCCAATTCATAGTCTATGGCGTAAACCAAACGCGCATGCGCCCTCCTCTAATCCATCTTTGGAATCCAGGCCAGCAGGTATTTCACCTTTCCGCCGAGCGCACGCGCACTGGCCAGCCCCCAGCGGCCCTGCCGTAGCAGGTGCGCCGTCTCTTGCCTTTCTCCCGCAGGGGCAAGTGCGCAGGCGCGTCGGGGCTCGCAGGTGCGGCGGGGCCATCGGTCCCGCGGATTCCCCGCGCGCGCATGCGTGCCCTTGCTCACCGTCACACACCATTCCGATTCCCCCCCCTCCCTTGGAGGTGCAGGTGCCAGCGCCTAGGCAGCCCGGCCGGCAGACGCACGCACGCAGCGCACGCACGCACGCCCCCTCTCCTTAGCTCCCGGGCAGGCGAACTCGCGTCGGCTGTTCCGCAGCGCCAGGCGGGAGGCGGCCGAGCTGCGAGCCGCTGCCGCTCCCCGCAGTCGCTTCGCCCCGCCGAGCCGACCTTCGAGTTCCCGCGCGGCATGAACCGGGTCCAACGAGGTGGAGGAGGCGGCGGCAGCGGTAGCGGGGGAAGCCGCGGCCTCGGCACGATGGAAGTGAAGAGCAAGGTGGGTGGCGTCCGCCCAGCGGGGTGGGAGCGGGAGAGGCGCCCTCGCGAGTGGCTTCGGTGGCTGGGAGGGGGAGGAGGAGGAGGAGGAGGAGGGTCCCCCCCCCACCCAGAAAAGTCCGATTTTTAAAAATTGTGGTCAAGGGAGGGGAGAGAGCCTTGCTAAGGGAGCCGGCTGCCTCGTTCCGGGGCTAGGAAGGGTTTCGTTTAATTAAGGATTGGCTTTTATTGCCTCTTTGTAGCGGGGGGGGGAGGCAGAAGTGTGTTCCTATTGAGGACTCAATGCCACCCGCCTACCTGTGCTCGCATTGTACCTGCTTTGGGGCTGGCCGGTACAATTCACCCGCCAACCTTGAATTACGACCTCTTTCTTTTAAAACAATCAGATAGGATTAGGATGTGATTATATACTAAGAAGAAACCACAGTCTCCGTGTGTGTTGCCTGTGCGGGTTAATGATGAATCGCTCACCCCAAACAAACTTATCTCATTTTTTTTGTTCCTGCAAACCCACCCCCATTCTTTTCACGTGTCAAGTGACATTCATATGGGATTAAGTGTCAGGTTGGAAGGTGAGTAGAGACTAGGCAGCAATTGCCTCCGCAGAATCCTGCTTCATAAAAAGTGTGCTATAAACGAGTAGTGGCAACAATTGCACTGTAGGAATTAACTAGAAGAGGACTTAATTCTTCTGAGTTAAGTATTAACCTTTTTCTGAACAGGAAAATGCTGGAATTTCCTGTTCTCTCTATAATGTGTGTGTAAGATACAGTAAGAAGCTTTAAGTGGTGTATGGATGATTATAGAAGTAGGAGACGTAGGCCAGTATTCATGATGGGTATAAACTAATAGGGTGTGGTTATGTGTAGGCATTACCTCTTTGGCACAGTTTGTGTTCCCCTCTACGCACAGCATATTCTCGTTCCCTACTTTAATAGTGTTGCCCAGACAGAAGAATTTCAGAAATGGTATTAGAATTCTGTCCTTTTGCTATTTGGGGGAGGAAGTATTCTTGTCTTACCTGAGGAAGCAGTGATTAGTCACCCTATCCATTTCCAGGCATAGCCGTTAATCCACAGATTCTGCAGTGTGCCATAAAATCTTAGATGCCGTTTAAAAGATGTACTACATTATTCAGAAATTGTCCTCAATATCCCGATATTTCTTTTAGTTTAAACATTTTGAATCTGGTTGCAGATCAAATCACATTTTAAGAACTTGTAAAATCTCAAATCAAAGAGGGATGCCATTTTGAGCCTTCTCTTTCCTTTAGCCTTGTTAATTTAACTGTAGCCTTGACATTGCTCACCAGGATACTCTAAGCATTTTTTAAATTGTGCACACCTAGGTGCTTGAGTTCTGATATTAAAAGTGAACTAAATTGATAATTATAATACAATTTTACAGTGAGTTATTTTTGAAAAAAGCACAGACTGATTTCCATTTCCATTTCCACTGAGTATAGGGGATTTTGGAATATTAAGAGGCCCTGTCATTTACTAACTATAAGCTAATTGTATCCCTACAAAATAGCTACCCTGAGGTGATTTCTAAACTTCTGTGCTCTTGTACACACCCAAGTACATTATACTTTTCTATAGATTAAGCTGCCCTTTTATTATTTGTGTAGTCATGCCACAAATTAAAGAGGCACTGTGTGATACACATGACATTTTGAGTAACAGGATGTGTCATACTATATAGTCTGACTAGGAGAGAACATTTTATCATTCATTTACTTTTGTGTTAGCTATTAGTGAATATGGTGAAGTGTTTTGGCATTGCTCTTCAGCACTGAGAAGAAAAGCTATGTTTTGACAGTAATTGCTGTGTGTTAGAGTTTAAATCCTTTTATTGAAGATAACTGATTTTAGATAAGCAACAAATGTGTTCCTTAAAACACATTTTACCTGGTATCCAGGGTTTTAGATTTAATGTGAAATACAATCCACATATCCTTGTTCCCTGTTTATTGAGTGAGTGAGGTTTACCGCTCCTTTAAAATATTAATCCATTCCTAGTTTAGCGTCTCTGAATTGTGTTTCCTATATTCTTTTTACCTCCTTTTTACTAAGATGATTAATTTGCTTGTACTGGTCACCCTAACCCAGTAATACGTAGATTTTATAGATTGGCTGCATTTCTAAACTGCTAGTTCCAAAGCTTTCTGAAAATGAAGAAATAACCGCAAGTCCAAGTTGTATCTGACTGATAATTGCTGTTTTGTGTGTATTGCCACTTTTCATGTTTCTTTTTAACATATACTGTTACATACAGAAAACATGGCATGAAATCAAAATTTTATAAAGCAATGTTTGTTTGTTTAATTAGGAATAACAAAAGCTAATGAGTATTAAATGTTTATTTATCTTCTCATAAATATACACCTGTTAATCAACTGTAGTGAAGCTTGATGAATATAGATTGGGAATTATTTATAGAATGACATAAAAGAAATCATAAAGCAGAGAACTGGGGTTTTTTGCATATGCATACACAAACAAAAATTACAGTCTGAGAATTCGCCGTATGTGAAGAATCCAAATTGGAAAGAACTGACTTGGCACCATCTAGGGAAAATATGTTCCATCCATGTTGTATTCCTATGTAGCAAGTACAATTTATTTCATGACTTCATCTTCAATACAACTTGCATTTTGAGAGGGTATCTAAGCACTAGAAATATTTTTATACTTAACAAAGTTAACTTGGGAAACTGAATAATCCTGAAGGTGTGGGACAGACTTAAGACAACCTTTTATCATGAACAAGAATAGAACCTGGAGATAATCATATTGTTCCCTTTCATCTTTCATCAGATCCTTGATCCTTCAACTATGTCATGATGATATGGTCAGAAGAAAAAAAAATTCTATTACCCTCTTAAGTATACATCTGTTAATGATCTGAATTGAAGCTTGATAAAAATAGATGGGAAAATAGTTATAGAAAAAAATAGAAAAAAAACCTTAAAGCAGAGAAGGTCTGCTTTATTATTGTAATTATTTTATAAATATAAGAAACACACAGAGAAGACAATATGGAGAGAAACATAATGTTATGTAAGAATAAAATGAATAAGCTAAGGGAGCAATCTTCCAAAGCATTCTAACAAAGCATGTCTTTTGAAGAGATGGAAGTGTAGTAATAAATGCAGACTCAGTTTTCTTTACTAAAAAAAATCAGATTTCCAGACCTGTGGAAAATGCATCAAATCTCAAACTAATAAGCAAACAATAGAAAACCAATGTGATCCAGTTTTTAGTTCTTTCTGAGCCATGGAAGCTCCCTGGATGACTTTGTGCCCAGTCACTTTCTCTTAGTCCAGTTTCTTTATCATACAAAGTTATTGCTGTTATAGATAAAAAATAGGTCCTTAGCACACACTGTATAAAAATATACTGAACATGATTGGCTTGGATTGGATTATGTGGATGCCTGGAAAAGTGAGGGAACAAAGCATAAATTTTCCACAGTAAATATTTGGAAGCTGCCTATAATTCTACCAATATGACAGAGGTTACTCATGCAGTTTTTTAAAAATATAGATATACAAGTATGACAACACAACATGATATCTATTTTGCTTGATTATTGTATAATATAAACTAAATAGACTGTATAGAATTTATTTTACTTATTTATTCAGAAAATTTATAAAGCTGCCTCACAGCAACTCTAGACGGCTTACATACAATAAAGATACTTACAAGGATGCAGGATGGTTTGAAATTAAGCTCATTTATTTAAATGCTTTACAAACCAAGGTGGAGTATTGAGGTTGATCTCTTGCAATCTAGTCAACCTCATAGGATTGTTGTGGTGAAAGTAGAAGGCAGGAGATATTCTGGTTAAATAAAGCTGAGATATAAATCTAATCCAAAGAATTCACAGGAGTGGTTTTTTTTATTTCTTTGATCAGTTCATTCATATGTGATAACTGCTTTCACAACTAGTTCTAAGTACAGATTTCATCATTGTGTTGTTGACTGCTAAAATTATGAACCCTACCCTTTCCTGAATTGGGAAGAGCAATTCACAGTTGCTAATGCCTTGATCATCTGCATGGATTATTGCAATGTGGTCTACGTGGAGCTGCCCTTGAAGGGCGCTTAGAACCTACAATTGACCCAACATGTAGGGATGCAAACAGTTATGGGTGCTCCTCAGTATGCCTGTGTTGTGTCATTGCTCTGCAAGCTGCACTGGTCCTCCAAATAGGCTTCAGGATGACAAGAGATTCATGAGGCAGGACTATTTATGGGATCGCCTTTTCTGATTATCTCTGTCTATCCCACTAACTCTGGCAAAAGGTAGGTGTGCTGCAGGTCCCATCTATTAAGCAATACCATCTGGTAGGACCAAGGAGCTTGCCTCCTCTGTCCCACTGTGCCTACCCTTTGGAACACCATGACCCTTAAGATTAACTTGACCCTAACCCGGTCGACATTTTGAACATCTTTGTAAACCTGGCTGTTCTCTTGGGTTCTCTGGGATTCTGGAAATTGATTGAGCCTATCTGTGGAATTTTGTTTGTATAGCTGTTACAGGTAGTCCTCAACTTACAACCACAATTCAGCCTCAAATTTCCATTGCTAAGCAAGACAATTAAGTGAATTTTGCGCCACTCTATGACCTTACTTGCTTAACAGTTAAGTGAATCACTGCAATTAAATTAATAACATGGTTGTTAAATAAATCTGACTTCCTTATTGACTTTGCTTGTCAGACATGTTTACATGACCCCAGGACACTACATCCATCATGAATACATGCCAGATGCCAAGAGTTTAAATTTTGAACACATGGCCACAAGGATACTGCAACCGTCGTAAGTGTGAAAAGCTGTCATAAGTCACTTTTTTCAGTGCTGTTGTAACTTCAAACAATCATTAATGATTGTAAGTTGAGGACTACCTATATTTGGATTTGGTTAGATTGTTTTGGGTACCAGCATGTTGTTGAACTCTTTGTTGATTGACAGAATTTTTATTAGAAGCTCAGCCAGGTCATAAAGAAAGGAGAAAAATATGAGACTGATTCTACTTCATCAGGCAGAGGCAAAGATGCTTATAATGGAGTGTTTTGAGCTCCCTTCCAGCAACAGCACTGGCAAATAATCAAATCTAGCAAGGGTGAAGGCTTTCTGTGAGTTGGACATAAAACAGCAAGAAGATAATAACTGCAGAAAACAAGTTCATTCTCAAGAAAGAAGGACTAGAACTTAAATCTCTCTACAGAACAGCACTAAAAATCTGCTTTCAGCCAAAACAAAGCTCTCTTGAAGCATACAGATGGAAGATCATTGGTCCAATTTAATACTTGTCATCCATGACTATGTAAAATGATCTTGTAAAATCAAGGTGGCCAGGAATCTCTTGAAGATTAAGACAAAATCTCCAGCAGCAAGTATGCATGTAAGCCTCTATAAAAGTTAAGCCAAATTCAGGCCTCAGCAAAGTTGGAAATGTATCATGTTTCCTAAAAATTATCAAGTTTCTTAAAAATTTAGGCCAAGCAATTTGAAATGTTATTTGAAATTCACGTACACTTGAACTTCGGTTTAAAACCTGATCAAACATGCATATATAAAGATTTCCTACTGCTATAAATATTAATTTCTGTTACTTTGGCTTGTTATAATTTTTGTTAGACTTAAGTGAGTGGCGGCGGTTGGTTTGTATTTTGCTTGTTTTTCTGCATTTTGACTACTTTGGTTTTAAAGGTTTAGCATGTTATCTTGACATGTTTTTAAACCTTGTTTGACTAGACAGAGAAGAAGTTAAAAAAATACCCTGGATGAAGGTATTGATGCTGTCAGCACAGCTGGAAAATCAGCTTTATCTTTAGGCTTTCTCGATTGATTGAACTTAAATGTAGAAAATATCATTTTAATCTTTTCTCCTCAGCTATTTTTGTCAAATACATTGTGAGATGTACAGAGTGCAGCATATGAAGTATCTACAGGAGCAACTGTTGGACAAGGAAACATATAATTTCCTCTTCTACTTGCCTAATATATAGGCTTAAATAATTGTATAGGTGACATGTATGAACCGAAAAATCTAGCATTCTGTCCATTCAGGTGTAAAATGCTGCTACCACATTCCTTATTAAATAATAGCCTCGAAAGCTAGGAAGGTAATGATTTAGAAGGTTGTAGAGAAGTCCTTTGGTATTTCCTTTCAAAATAAATTTCAGATAATGGGAGTGAGCAAGAACATGGAGGAGCATTTTGTAACAAGAAGATATAGAACCTGAAAAGGGGAAATGACTTAGGAGGTTTACTGTGTAATCCTGTGCATAGTTACTGAGTAGCCAGATTGTGTTGGATAGAGAAATCAGTTGTGGATTCATATTGCTGGAAAGAGACATTTATGTAGGATAATGTATAAATCCGTTTGATTGCTGTGGTGTAATTACTCCTTTTTAAGTTACTGAATATTCTATGTCAAGTCTTTTTTTGGGGGATAAGAATTTTATTCACTTTTATACAAAAACAAAACAATGTGCTTACATATTTAAATCAACATCAACCAACTGGTTACATTTCAAACTTCTTTTATCAGTGTTTATCAAATTTATTAAAACTATTTCACAC
>JANHFO010002527.1:32257-42805 GCA_032468095.1 Pareas carinatus
CCCTCTTCTACTCAGCAGCATCTGCTTACCTTCTTGCTGGCCTGCTTGGGAACTGCCTGGGGATTGCAACTTCCTGCCAGGTTCTTCACCGTCTTTGGTTGTTGGATACCTGGGAGAAATTCCAGGGCGGTGCTCCCTTAATGCCCCATGATCTTGCTTAACAACAGCAATGGGAACCGTCGGGATGCCACCATTAAATGATGCTGTCATAGCATGTTGCATTTCACAATCACATTGTTTAGTGAACTCTGGTCCCAATTGCCACTGCTAAATTATTTCTGAACATACGTTGAAAAATAATGCATTATTGAAATTGGAAATCTCTCTCGGGCTTGAGGAGACCTGAGGAAGAGTGCCCCAGATCCTTTACAGGGTTGCTTTACTTTGAAGCGTGACCCTAGGATTCCTGCAGTTTCTACACAGCATTCAATTTTCTTGGTAACCCCCATAGTGGAGCATGTATATTGGAAGCCAATATGCGATAAATGGCAAATTTTTGTCCAGAATACCTACCTAACATAAAACCATACTCCACACTCCCATTTTTTAATCCGCATTCCATATATTTAAGGGATTTCTAAAGCTGATGCTCTCAGAATTTATGGTTCTGGATGGTAGATATCCATAAAAATCAGAAAATAGAAACAAAAATGTAATATTATGCAAGATCCAAATAAACAGACCAAAATAACCTCTTGCGCCCTTTCAGTGAAAAGTCTACCAAACTACTTTCCCAGGGAAATTTAAGCAATCTAACCAGATTGTAATTTGTATTCTCTCCTTTCTCCTTTGTTATAGAATTAGAGTTAGATTCCAACTCCCAGAATTCCTCAACTGAGAAATTTTGGGAGTTGATGTTCACATATCTTAAAATTGCCAAGTTTGAAACTGTTACTTTCAAACTCAGCCAATTATTTAATACTTTTAAAGGGTTTTACTTAATGTTATGTTTGTGTTTTATTATGGCTGTACACCGCCCTGAGTCCTTCGGGAGAAGGGCAGTATATAAATTAAATTAAATAAATAAACTATTATAGGAAGTCAATAATGTCATTCTTCCAATCATCAGGAATAAATAGATGAAATCTTCAGACTTGTTAAACAAGTCCCACCAAATCTTAAATTTAAAGCATTTGCTTCAATTTCCCTCTTTAATATCTGAAATATTTCTTCAAATATTCTTTTTCTTTTATTTAAGCCCAATCCATTTCATCATTTGTATTTTAATACCATTGCTGAAGCAGGATATATGTCCTCTATATCCACTTCCATAAAAAAAATTCCATAAAAATCATGTTGCATTTTCTCTGCTTTTCAATTTTCCATTCCTTGCGTTCTTTGACTACATTCTCTCTAAATATCCATTTCTCTACATTCATCATAAAGTATCTTTTTTCTTCCTTCTTTTTTCATCTATAAATTTCTCATCCTCAGCTTCTTTAGCATCATTATTCCATTAAGCTTATTTTATTTATTCTTCATTTTAGCATAACTTCACAGACTTCTGACGCATTTTAATCCCCCCCCACTTTATTCTAAGCAGCTGGCACATCTTTTGTCCTTCTGCCCACTTTCCATTTATTCAGTTGAAAATTTCATCTTCTAGAATAGAATTTTCTTTTCTTGAAAATGTTCTGTTTTCACTCCAGTTACTTTTATTTTCTTCCATGTCCGTTTTGTCCCAGCCTCCAGTTTTGGCAGTAACTAAAAAAAATGGCCTGGCACATACTGTTTTTCTTTTATTTATTCAGTATTTGTTTTATGCAAATTTGCTATTATGCAACTAATTGTTTTCCTTCATGGATTTATTTTTTATGCACAGCCAATTATGCTCCATAGTTGTTTAGGCATAAGGGAAAGTATGGGAGAAAGACAAAGATTGAAAGCTGTATTGCAGAAGCCAATAAAAAAAGATGTTTACATAACTTTTCTTTAAATTGATATGTGATGTGGAGTGCAGATGAATCAAATTTTGATTGGTTGGTAGATACATAGCAGATACAGAATTAAAAAAAGAAACCCCCCTCCCATTTGTGTGAACGCACAGTTTCCTTGCTCAAATAGCAGAGACTTGGATTATTTTCTAACTATTTAGGAACTTGAAATATTATCAGGATTCTTCCATTAGAGGTTTAAGTAGAACAGATTAGATTCCATGGAAAACGGCTTGTCAGCACCACTGATACGGTCCCCTGGTTTTCCTAGCCGCTCTACATTTTTGAGTTTACAAGAATAAGTGAGATCTCATGAATTTTATCACTGTTTCTCATGAATATGAAGCTTTGCTCCATATAGAACATTCCTATGACGTCTTTTGTAGGGCGTGCAGATCTTTTGTCAAATTGTGTAGTCCCTAACAAAACATAAAATTATTTATAATCTGTTTCCCGGTATACAAACAATTTACATACTGTTATTCTGTGGCAAGCTGTGAAAGACCATAAGCGATAATGTGTAACTTGATTGAAAGTGAGCTCAAATATGTTTATGTCAGAATAAAGCAACTTTTAGAGTCTTGCAACACTTCTAGACATCTGTAGATAATTTTCCTGGAAGCATGAATACCCTTATCAAAGTAGATTTCAAGATTCTGGTAGTTTTAGCATATTTCAGATGACTCCGTTACGCTGTACCATTGCGTACCAGTTACCTCAGCTCCAATTTTCAAACAGCGTGCAGGCTTAGCTAGGGAATAGCACTTCTCCGAAAGAGAAGTGCTATTTGTTAAATATGAAAAAAAATGGTTCACTTGTAATACTTAACAAGTTAAACATGACGATAAAAATACAAGTATTTCACCAGAACTTATTTTCTTCTCTTTGAACTGAAATATTTTGCAGTAGCTGAGAGACATTTTTCTTCTTTCTATGCAGGTTGCTGGGAATAGTTTGTGGTTGAGCCACTTGTTAAAAGTATCTTCCAGTGTTTAAATATGTTACTTATTTAGTCTGTTGCCAGTCATTTTACTTACTCTGGAAGAGGGCAGAGAAGAAAGTTTGTGGAATGGTATTTGTTTTCAGGAGATTAAAACCAGGTCATTTAGCTGTTATCCAGATACTTGGCAGCCGTGGGTCCCCTGGCACTTTGCCCTTCCTCCTGCTTTTTATTCTCATATACTGAAACTTGAGAAGTTGAAAAAATGGAACATAGAATTTGGAACAAAGAATGCTCAAGTGCATACCTTACCTCAAATCATTGACTGCTCGTTTAAATCCTTTGTGTTTCTGCTTTTCTAGCAGTCATATCTGTACTAAAATCCCAGGACAAAAAGAAAAAGATCCAAAATCTATAATGGTCTTCAAACCTTCTTTAAGCGAAATGAATTTTTAGACATTTATGGAACCATAGAGTAACAGGACTGGAAGGAGACCCTGGAGGTCTTCTACTTTCACTCCCTCTTTGAGCGACAAATTGTTGTTCAGGCTCTTCTTAAAAAAAACCTTCAGTGACGGAGCACCCACAACTTCTGGAAGGTTCTGAATTCGTTCCACGGATCATTGTTCTCATTGTCAGGAGATTTCTCCTTAGTTCTAGGTTGGACCTGTCTTTAATGATCTTCCACCTGTTACTTCTTGTGCTGCCCTCCTGTGGTTTGGGGAGTAGGTTGGCTCCCTCTTCTCGCTGACACTCTCTCAAATATTGGAAGTCTGCTATCATAACACTCCTAGTCCTTCTCTGCAATAGACTGGACATACCTAGTTCCCGTGACGATCATTGTACAGTTTCATCTCCATACCCCTTATCATCTTCGTTGTCTTCTCTGTACTCTGTCTTAGGGTCTCAGCATCTTTTTCATATTATGGTGACCAGAACTGGATGCAGTGTTCCAAGGGCAGTCTTATCAGTGTAGTACAAAGCAATACTGTTACTTTTTATTATTATTAATCTTCAGGTGATCTTGATACTATCCCTCTGTTGATGCAGCCTTGGACCGCATTAGCTTTTTGGGCAGCTGCAGCACACCTCTGGCTTAAGTATAAGTGATTGTCCATTAGGATACCTAGATCTCTCTCACAGTCACCACTGTTGACCCAGATACCACTATCTAGTACTTGTGCCTTTGGTTTTTCTTGCTTTTTTTTCTCATCGCTGAATTGCATTTTGTTGGATAGAGTCCAGTGTTCAAGTCTGTCAAGATCCTTTTGTATCTTGAGTTTCATTCTAAAGTGCTAGCTGTTTCCCCCCAGCTTGGTGACATTTGCAAATTTGATGTGCCGCCCTTCTGTTCCTTCATTTAAATTGTTTATGAAAATATTGAACAGTGCGTACCCTAACCTTGAGGCACCCCTCTGCATGCTCCCCAAATTTAGATATACAGTAGACTGGTTGGTCAGCCAGTTGTTAATCTATGTGATGGTGATGTTGTCTACCCCACACTTTTCTATCTTACCAAGAAGTAGGCTGTGATCTACAATGTCAAATACCTTACTGAAGTCTAAGTAAACTATGACCATGACATTTCTGGGACCATGAGGACCCAGATTACTGGGCGACAATATGCTGACTGTGTAAACCACTTAGAGATTACTATAAAGCACTGTTAAGTGGTATATAAGTCTAAATGATAAATTTCTCTGATCCACTAATTTAGTCAATTTGTCAAAGAAAGCAATAAGTTTCATGTGACATGATCTGTTTTTAACAAACTCATGTTGGCTTTTAGTAATTGCTCTGCTTGTTTCTAGGTACTCACAAACCCATATATTAACTCATGAAGGTAGATTTTTCCCAACCAAGTACATAACAAATATGAATAGTTTTGACTTCAATCTTTAGAACTTATTTCCCAAAACATTTGTTTGGAGAGAACTTGCTATATGACTGCCTATTTACCTGATCGGTTCATATTTATATACTGCAACGGTCTTTCAACTTTTTAGGTATTCTTAAATGCAGTGTAATTTGATATAGCTGGAACAATCTAGCCACATTTCTTATGTCAGGCAGATTAATTTCCTAGTTTATAGCCTCTTTGCCTGTTGAGTTTTTGCAAATTCAAAAGCTTGCAACTGTTGGGTAAAACTTCAGCTGCACCAATAATGATTCTGATTTTATTCCTCTGAGGTACAGGTAATGATGAAATAGGACAGGATAGCAGTATTTGTGGTTGTGCATTGCATTTTTGGAGAAGGTGTAACCTTTTTTTCTTGCTTTTGAATTTTTCTTGTTTGCTTGCATCTTGCAAGAAACCATAATGACCTTATTTGGTTATTTGTTGCTGAAATTTCAGCAGCGTGATTCTGGGTATATCTTTGTGGGCAGCAGAAAAGGCATGTTTTGATAGACTGTGTGTGATATATGCCATGAAGTTGTTGAATCTCAGTCAAATCCAGGAAATAGGTTATACTCTGTTTCCCTCAAAATAATACCTAACCGAAAATAAGCCCTAGCATGATTTTTCAGGATGCTCGTAATATAAGCTCTGCCCCCCAAAATAAGCCCCAGTTAAGATCATCAGCGAGAGATGGATGCATTTAGTATTGTATTTCCCTGAAAATAAAACCTAACCAGAAAATAAGCCCTAATGCGTCTTTTGGAGCAAAAATTAATATGAGGCTCGGTCTTATTTTCAGGGAAACATGATGTATATGCTATTGTTCTACAGCCCTTATCGCCTTGCTTTCTATCGTCTCTTAGACTATCTTGGCCAGCTTGTAAAATAAATTTGTAGGAGAAAAGTGCTACATCATGTTGAAAACTTTGAACAGAATCTTTTAATGAGTGATGCTTTAGAGGCTATTCGGAATATGTTTTGCCTTTTAAGAATGACTCATCTGTTATTTTCTCCTTTTCCTATGCTTTTTTAGAAGATGCAGACTACAGTGCCTTTGGGACAGATACCATGGCAAGGAAGAAAAACGTCTTATCCAATGTACTGCGTCCCGATAACCATAGGAAAAAGCCACACATTGTTATTAGCTTGCCGCAAGACTTCAGGCCAGTGTCTTCTATTATTGATGTGGACATACTCCCAGAAACTCATCGCAGAGTGAGGCTTTATAAATACGGAACTGAGAAGCCCCTAGGATTTTATATACGTGACGGCTCTAGTGTCAGAGTAACCCCACATGGGCTAGAAAAAGTTCCTGGTATATTCATATCCAGGCTGGTTCCTGGAGGCTTAGCTCAAAGCACAGGTTTACTGGCTGTTAACGACGAAGTCCTGGAAGTGAACGGTATAGAGGTTTCAGGAAAAAGCCTCGATCAAGTTACAGATATGATGATTGCAAACAGTCGTAATCTCATCATTACTGTGAGACCAGCAAACCAGAGGAACAATGTCGTTAGGAACAGCCGAACTTCTGGAAGCTCGGGACAGTCTACTGATAACAGCCTTCCAAGTTACACTCCACACATTGTGCCCCGCTACCAACCTGAGGAAGAAGACAGCGATGAAGATGATATCATCATTGAAGATAACGGGGAGCCACGGCAAATTCCAAAAGCTGCTCCATCCAATGAAAGTCTGGATTCCCTGACACAAACTGAGGCACACCATGAATCAATGCAGAATGGCTTCATTTCTTCCAGGGAAGTCAACTTGTACTGTTCAACAAGCAGCATCAATGTGGAATTTAAAATTCAGGATTCTGACCAAAAGATCTTAGAAGAAGATGGGACAATCATCACATTGTGAAAGTGCTTCATTTGCTTTTTCAAATTAAGAGGCCAAAAACTATACCTACTTGGCGGCACCTATACAGTACATACCTCTCCATTACTATATTTCAGTGGCTTTTTATATTTAACAGAATGGAGTTGTGATTCACTTCATTGGTTCCATTTTGAAATCTAGCTGAGTAATATTTTTTGAAATGTGGGCTGGCTCTCATCTTAGATTTTCAAGACGGAACAGTGATCCTATTGCTCAAAATAGTGTGATATCTTTTTTCCCCATTGATGAGGACCAGTTTTTGGTTCTTTTTGTGGGTCTATCTACATATTTTTATCTCATTGCACATATCTTGAATTCAAATGAGATCCAGTCCTGAGAATGCCTTATTTTAACCTAAAATATTAATAAAATAAAGTAATTAAACATGAGATGCCACCATTTTAACCCATGTCCCAATATGTATTAATTAAATTTTACAGAATGATTTATAATAGATCAAGTTTCAGTTTTCATAAATCTTAGTGCAATTATTCACACAACTATACTTTGGATTTACTAATGTAGTGGTTAGTTGGGTGGTATAACTATTGTTGTTTTTAATTTATGAATCTTTGTATTGTGATTTGTTCCTGGTGCTGGAGGAATAAATTTCTAGTGGATAAGGCAACTTATTAAAAACCAGTTAAATTGTTCCTCTGGGTCTATCACTTATAGTTACCCATTCGGTGAGAAATGGTGTGATCAAAAATGTTGCAATACAATCCAGGCCAATTAAAAACAGTGGGATTTTCTGTTGACTTCAGTGGTTGTTGCAGAATGGTGTCCTTGAACAGCTGCAAAAGCCTTGACAGACCCACTCTTTTTATCTTGCTCCACACCCCTACCTGTTGTTGTTTTTAATATTCAGAACTAGAATTAACCTAACCTAACATAGCTTGGGTCATTCAATGGAATTAAGAGAATTTTGAGAATGCACATTGCTGCTTGGAGCACTACCAGTACAACCAGGTGTGCAAGCAACTCCTTAACAGAAGAGCACCATTTGCCCAGAAAGCTACCAAGCCAAGACATTGATTCTGAGGGGTTTTATTATATCTGTAATGTGAATGTCTTTTGTGGAGTTTTTAATTCCAAATGCAAGTTCTAAGGATAGATTTAGCAATCAGGTACCTTATACATTTGTTTTTAACAATTAGAAGTATCTTCTGTAGTGGAAGAGATCTTTAAAGAAAGTAAATTATATAATTATAAATGTGGGAAATATCATTTGAACTTCTTTCCCTTTTGACAAAAGGCTTTTTAAAAAATATATAAAGCTCTTAAGCAAAGGAATTTTTATATTTAACCTTGGCATATGTTTATCCCTTTTTCTTTGCGTAATTGTGATTGAGGTACAATCCAGAATTGCAGAAAAAAATATTCCACAATAGAAACTACTGTGTGTATGTTCGGTACTACTGTGAATTAGCTTGATGGATTATATTGTAGACGTTAAACGTTTTAACTGTCATGAAAGCATGGAATACAAAATTTTAGTGAAAGAACTGGATGTTAATTTATTGTGGAAACATATTGGTTACTGTGCTGCTTAACTCCTTGATTCTGGTTTTTAACATTTCTTGTAAACATTCTGATTATGTTTCACCATTTTGCATCCATTGTATTACAATTACAGAGCTAATGAAGTGTTGATTATATAATGTGCTTAATTTCCATTCCTTAAGATTGTAGCCTCAATCAGGTAGCTTGTATTATGAGATGAATGTGTACGTTATAAATAAATACATATTGTACATAAATATGCACACACATGCAAATACATGTGTTGTGAACCTGTAAAAACATCCTTGTTTTTGAAGCAGCATCATGTCTAAGCAAACCGGAGCTCTTTTTGAGTTTGGCAAAATCTTTGAACTCTGTGTAGAGGAAGCAAGGTTAGTGCTTACTACTACTAAAATGACAGGCTGCATCACATATGATTATATTGTGATGCAGTTGCCAGGATGACAGAACTAGAGAGTTTTATGACTACCGTGTTCTTACTGAATTTTCAAAAATCAAGCTGTTTAAGCATAATATATAGTACGTATTAGCTTGAAATGTATAACAATAGAGAGATTTCAGTCACAGTACTGAGCTTCAGTATAAGATAACTGACAGACTTCTACATACTACCTCTGAAACTTTTATCAGCTAGTGTCTTGGGAAGAAGCAGAAGGGGTAGCCTTCAGCTATAGCTGGTTTTTTTTCCCCTTCAAGCTCAGCAACTTTAAAATAGGTGAAATGCAAGACTGGCTGGGGAATTCTGGGAGTTGAAGTCCACACATCTTAAAGATGCAGAACATTGAACTAGAGCAGTGATGGCGTACATTTTAGGCATCAAGTGCTCAGATGAGTCGTGGCTCATGACGTCATTGCCCGGCGCCGCTACTCTCTTTCTGAGCATGCTCAGCTCTGGGGTGATGCTGGGGCAACTTGGCTCGCGGGCCAATAGAGAGAGCGCTGTGTGTCCGCTGTGACACGTGTGCCATAGGTCCGCCATCACTGGACTAGAGAGATACCTAGGAGGTTGACCTGTGTACAACTTTTACCCTCCCCCCCCCAAAAAAAAGGATAAGATATTTGGACTGGTCTGCAAGGCGCCCTGGTTTTCTCCCAGATACTTTATATATGCATCACACTCAGCTTTTTATTAAAGCTTCTCTATGAGTGAATAATTGTATTATTTCATCAGAGAATCAAAATTCTTTAGATCTTTTAATCCTTTAGAACAGATGAAAATTTTAAACCTCTTCCCTCGTAGTTTGGAATCAGATTAGCCTCTTAAAGTGCACCTTATCTGAACAAAAGCAAAACGTGGCTACGATGATACACTTTTTTGGAGCTGTTTTTTTCAGCTCCAGATGAAGTCAAGCTAAACTGTGAAATCTTTGTTCTTCCATAAGTGTGTTGTGTAGGATTTTGTCATGTAATGTTCCGACTTACATATTTTCTAATTAAAAACTTTATGCAACATAATTTTTACATGAACATGTATAAAATCTCAAATGTCAGTATTTTTCTTACCACTTTAATGTATGATGTACAACTAAATGAACTTTGATTTTACAAAAATCAGTTGGCACTAATCATATGCTAGTCATATTTTTTAGAAACTTGGTAATAAAAATTATGACTGTTGCTAATTTGAAGCTTGAAAGAATGGTTTGTTATATAGGCTGTAGATTTTTGAAACACCAATTCCTGATTCTCCAAGGTATATTTATAATGATAAGTTTATTGCTTTTTAAAGGGGGAGGAACTCTAGGAGCAAGCCCTGAAATTCCACAAGGCTGGAGATGGTTCTGCAGTGAGAGGGAAGTTACCACTACGGCACTCAAATCCCTAGTTTTCATCAATAGAAGAGACTATTTGTAGCTCAGGGTTGAATTGTGAGGTCCTTGGTGCTCTGTGAGTGTGGTGGCTTTCTTGCAGATGTTTCATTATCAAACTAAGTAACATCATCAATCCTAAAAGGGCTAGGATTTGCTCTCACTTTATATACTAGTGATTTGCCCTGTCAGTATTGGTGGGAGTGGTCTTGGTGGTTTCCTTGAGTGGGCTGCTGTTTTCTTGTTTGGTAATGAAACATTTGCAAGAAAACACCTAGATCACCGATGACCCCATAAGTTTAAGCTTCCTGAACACTTAACTTTCCTTTGAAATTCTTTTTCAGCTGTTCTGCTATGTTTCGTTAGGTCCACTGAACCACTTCGGATTCATTCGCCAACACAGTCCCAGGAAAAATTGCACCCGCTTTAAATTTTGCAAGTCCTATCCTAGTGCATGTTCCCATGCATCATTTGGAGACTGAATATTCCAAAGCACCTTTTATTTATTTATTTATTTATTTATTTAGATTTATATACCGCCCTTCTCCCGAAGGACTCAGG
>JANHFO010002527.1:45137-66124 GCA_032468095.1 Pareas carinatus
TTAGTCACCATTGCTAATAAAGCCATTGAAAAGAGTCTCCCTGCCTCGTTCTTCGAACCCGATCTACGGCTACTTCAGTAATAATGTTTTTATGGCAATTTCAAAATGAAAACATACTATGGGAAATCAGAAGAAACTTATGAAATGGGTTTATAGGTAATTGTAGTTACAGTATTTACAGTACTGTATACTATTAATAGAGGCAATCGGATGTTTGGTAGCATAATTATTTTTAACATGCCAGTTATAACAAAATTCTAATTTAATACTTTCCTGCATCACCTTAAAGACTATTAGATTTATTGTGAAATAATCGACCGCAAGACTTTTTGTCTTAACGGACTGCAGAAATCTTTGCTTTTCTAAATCAAGAGTATTCCAATATCTAAGGAATTGCCAGAAAGAAGAGGGTGTGGTGGTGTCAACCTATTACCCAAAGCATGTGGAGGCAGGACAAGAAGCAATGGATGGAAACTTATCAAGGAGAGAAGCAATCTAGAACTAAGGATAAATTTCCTGATAGTTAGAACAATTAACCAGTGGAACGACTTGCCTCCAGAAGTTGTGAGTGCTCCAACACTGGAGATTTTAAAGAAGAGATTGGATAACCATTTGTCTGAAATGGTGTACAGTTTCTTGCTTGAGCAGGGGGTGGAACTTGAAGACCTCCAAGTTTCTCTCCAACTCGGTCATTCCATTAGTCAGTTAAGAATAATTTGGCCTGCTGTTATTAAGGTTACACAGGGATTATGACACAGAGTTGTGTGCTTTTAGTTCATTCACCACAACCACAAGATCCTTGTTCCTTTCCTCTTGATCATTTTTAATCTGATGTCATTTCCTAATGCGTGTCAGAAGTTTGTGAATAATGCTGCAACTTGTACATTTTTTCCCATGACAATTACTAAAAACGATTTACAAAAAAGTAAATTGTGGCCGTAAGGTAAGAAGCTGAAAAAGCCTTGTTTATGACAAATTGAAGAGGCAAAAAAACGACCTAATTCTTTTGACAATGAGTATAAAGAATCTGGAGGAAACAATGATTTCATTACCACTTTCATGTATTTCTGCAATTTCAGAATTCAGGGAAAATCTAGCTGTGGTGTAAGTCATCACTTTTTAAAAAAAATCTCACAAAGTACAAGGAGTGAGTTGAGAATACTGACATACTTTTATTTTTTTTCTCACACAGTTAAAAATGGTTGACCCTGAAAAGAATTGGAAGCCCTATTGTAGGTATCTAGTAATTCTGAATTCCTACAAGTTGATAGAATTTGATTCTTTTGAAATATAAAATATGTTTTATTAAATCAATAGAGTCAGAATTAAATTTCACTATTTATCTTCCCAGATTGTTTTTGTGGGATGGAAGAAAACATACAGTGGCATTACAGTGAAAAGAAAAGAAAGAAAAGTCCTATTGTTTAAAAGTCTGCTGTATAATATTTGATATGGCCTAGTGACAGAAAGCATATTAAGCTACTGGCTCAAGGACTAAGCCTCCAAGCAAATAGATACCTGATTTTCTATAAACATCTTGCAAACATGTCTACTGCAAAAGAGAAAACATTATGTAATTTGATCATTATTTTATGATGATAATGACTTGCACAATATTTCCCTATCTTCATTCTATTCTAATCCCTTTATTGTTCCATTCTTGTTAAACACTGTTCATTTCCCATTACTGTAATCTTAACCATTGAAATTCCTTAATTACTGAATTCTTTACATATAGTTTCTTTACATATAGCTATGTAATTTTGTGAATATTTTTTGTAATTTTGAAAATTCTGGATTTGTTTAAAAAATTAATCTCATTCAATGACTCATTTGAAATACTCTATACAAACGAATTTTTGTGTCTTTGTTTATTTTTTTTTTACTAATTATTAAGAATTATCCAGGACATTGGAAGAGTTAACTTGACTGCTATTTTAAAGTATGAGGATCTACTGAATCAAAGGCAACAAGAAATACCTGTGAAGAAGTCAAAGCACTAAAAAGAATAAAAATGTGAGAAAAGGAGTGGCAGAACCTGGGAGCAAAGAGGAATTATTCCAGAGTCTTTACATATCCACAAAAGGACTAAGTTCAACCTCATCAATTTTTATCTACGTAATGCCAAGATAGCGCTAACTGTCAGTTGAGTAGATTCTTGTGCATAGGTATGATTAGTAATAAATCGGTTTAACTGGAACTTTTGTGCCTGACCAAAAGTTGGAAGAGGATGTGAAGCAACTACCCATGAAGCTGCTCACTTGAAATTGCTGAAACATCATGTATTTTGGATAAGATTCTATAATAAACAAATTTTCTGCTCTTTTGTATTAAATTCAAACATTACTAACTACACCACATTGCCTCTAATAAATGAAGAAAAGAAGAATTTGCATTCCATGAGGTTTCTATAAACGTCACTTCAATCTTAGGCGAATAGTTGATAAATTGTCAACACTAATGTTTTCCATATTCCAGTTTGATGAGATTTCTCAAACTGACCTGAAATTATCTTTGATCTAGTGGTTTTGACAAGAATGGTTCTTGGAAGTCTAGCACCAAGTTCATAGATGGCCTCTGAATCTGTTTGCAAATGTGGGACCACTTTTATTATTATGGTAGTATAATGTGAGATAAATCATCTATGCTGTCACATCTGATGATATGGGCATTCTTTTTTCTTTAATTACCAGGAAAAATAACAAGAAAGGAGAAAGAAAACCTATGCTAGCTGAATTAATATTTCCGCTTTGTTCTGCAGAGAAACAAAATATAACCTGAGTTTACTGTGAAACAGACTGAAGACAATTTGCAATATAAGTTGAGTTTTTTATTTATGAACCAAGCTAGAACTATGTAATCTGTTTTGATTACCAGTTTACTATATACTGACATGAGAGCCAGTTTGGTGTGGTGGTTAAGGCATCAGATTAGAAACCAGGATACCAAGAGTTCCATTTCTGCCATGGGCATAAAGCCAGCTGGGTGATGTTGGGCAAGTCATTTTCTTTCAGTTCTGAAAAGAGGCACCAGCAAAGTACTTCTGACAAACCTTGTCAAGAAAACTGCAGGGACCTGTTCAGGCAATCTCCAAGAATTGGACATGATTTAACCAAATATATGTACATTCATAAAAGTAAAGGTCAAGGCTTTCCCTGTTCAGTCCTATCCAACTCCAGGGGTGGGATTCATCTCTGTTTCCTAGCCAAAAAAGCCAGCGTTGTCCAAAGATGCTTCCGTGATCATGTGGCCAGCATGGTGAATAGAACATTGTTACTTTCCCAATAGTACCTATTTATCTACTTGCATTTGCATGCTTTTGAAATGCTAGGTTGGAAGGAGATATAAATACATTCATACATACTGTACAAAGATACATATGCACAAAACACTTTCTTAATAACAAAGAATTCCAAGATATAATAAAGAATTTGATTGTGATTACTCTGAGATCTTTGGATTTGCCAATAGGAGAACAAATAAGAGCATTTTCAATAAACTTTCCCCCTCCCTCATCTTATTATTAAGCAATACTGACATACGAATTTCCTGAAGATTAATACAAACTGATAGCTTATTTAGAAATAAGATCACAGCAAGGAAGTGCAAAGCTGCATCAGCACAAAATACCCTTTGTGTTTCACCAGAATTACTGAATACATGAAACCTTATCTGCACACTTGTTAAAAGTATGAAACAGATGTTGAGTTTTTTATGATTTCCATTAAAGTTTCAATTATTTTAATTTAATTTATACAAAATTTTTCTGAAATAATTTCACAAACAGAGGCACAACAGACAATTTGCTGGCATTTTATTTCCTTCTTGAGTCTTTCTCAATATGGCATACTCAATATATATTGTTGCCTCAGAAACCAAAGGATCATGATTGTTGATATGGTATGGCAACCCTGTCATGTTTATTCTGCTAAATGGTACTCTGAACCTCTAAACCTGTAACTCTAATAACAGGTATTCAGTGCCTATATGAGTTGCATTCATTTACTCAGCAGCCTTAGGCACCGAGATTCATGTTCAGAAATTGAACTAAGGAAATCTATTTATAGCATTTACACTGTGTATTAATTAGAGTATGCTTCAAAGATCAAATAGCTGTTTGTAATAAAGTAATCTATGATTTCTTAAGTGACGTTTTTCCTAAGGGGTGAGTGTAAAAAATCCATAACAACAAAACTACAACTGGAAAAGAAATAATATTATGTAGATCAGTGGTCGCCAACCTTTTGGACCTCAGGAAACATTAAATTCATAATTTTAAATCCCACAGACCACTAATATAATTTTTTTAAAAGATACATTTGTAAAATAATGATCAGAGAACCTCCATTTTATTAATCTAAAAGGCACCTACCTAATATAACAAAATTTAAAAAGCTTATTTAATTATAGCAAAATCATAAATGCTTATTTAATCATAACAAAATCTTTAAAGATTGTTTAATTATAGCAAAATTATTAAAGCTAGTTTAATTATTACAAAATAATTGAGGTTTCTTTAAGTATTACACGTTTTAGTGTGATATTTGTTCCTGCTTGAGAGAGACAGAGAGACAGAATGAGAGAAAGAGACACACACAGAGAGAATGAGACAGACAGACAGACACATACAGAGAGAGGGAGAGAGAGAGAGAGAGAGAGAGAGCGGAACCAGGCAACTATTTAAAAAAATCAAATATTCTCCAGATTTTCCCGCAAACCATCAAAATTTTCTCGCGACCCACTGATGGGCCCCGGCCCACAGGTTGGCGATCACTGTTTAGAGTCAGTGTCGACTGCCTGGAGAAGTTCATGCAATTTTCTTTGCAACATTTTTGGAAATATCTTGTCATTTCCTTTCTTTCTAGGGCCAAGAGAAAGTGCCTGGCTAAACGTTACCAAACAAACATTATACCTTAAGTGGTATTAGAACTCACGGTCTCCTGATTTCTAGCCTAATGTCTTCACCACTACACCAAACTGACTGGCAATATTAAGCTTACTGTTGAGTAAATAAAGAAATAGCTTGCAAACTTGGCAAAGAGACAAACACCAAAAAGAGTGCAACTTTCAAATATCTCAATATCTTTGAATAGATTGTTAAGATTTTATGAAGCAGAAGCACAATGCTGAAATTGTATTACTGAGAGTAATTTGGTAATTATTTGTGAGTGTGTGTGTAGAACAAATATAAGCAAATTATGCAAATTTTCCAGTTTTAAATTTTGTGAAGTAATAGTTTTATAATTTGTTACAATTTGCAATTCTTATAAGCAGAGATCACACAAGTCTCTGGGAGTATGCTATATATTTATAATTTATATATATAATATTATATAATTTCTATAATTGGACGGAAAGTGAGGAAGACGACAACCAGTAGCAAAACTGATGAAGTCAGTTAGATAGAAATGAGTGCACAGTTGGAATACCTGAAAAATCTGGTTAGGGACACCCGGCCATGGAGGAAATCTGTGTGGTCGCTACTAGTTGACACTAACTTGATGACAAATAATCAAAGACAAATGCATATAATATTTAATTTAATTAAGATTAAATTGCATTTCAAAGACCTTTATATAATGCTTAAAGTAATAGTGTTAATAAAAAGAAAATGTGTGGGGAAAAAATAATAGACTCTCATGATTAATGAAATAAAAATAGTGCTTCTTCATTTAAGAGTTGTTGTATGTCTCCATGCATAATATATATGAGGGTTATCCAAAACAAATGACATGAGGAAGAATAAATAGGATTTACACTGTTGAATGTTTAATACTTGAATTCTGACATTGTTTTTTTCTAGTATAGTTTTGCCGTGTATTGTGAATGGTGCACTGCAAATAAATCCTTCCTCTCCAACAGTCTAATTCCAACAAGTTAAATTACTTTGAAAGAGAATGTGAGTTCTAGTGCTGCTTTAGGTGATTTTGGGCCAAGTCATTCTGTCTCAGTCCATTGTTGTGGAGAAAAATAGGAGGAGAGAGTATTAGGTATGTTCACCACCCTAAGTTACTTATAAAGTAATAAAGGTTGGATAAAAATAATCTATTAAATATATTCATTTAAAGTGGTAAAATAGGTGCCTTATTTACAAGAGCTTCATCTTAAAAAATAAATCCAAATGCTCAATTTGACTCACCTGGTCGTGGCCCCATCCATCCATTTTGAGAAGTGTGACCATTGTCATGGTTTACAAAGCTCAGTGCTGTCCTTGAAGTAGGGGAAGCTACATGTTGCTAATTAAATCAAAATCTCCATTGTGATACTTACTTCCATAGTGGATGTGAACAGTTTGCTTGGAAACCGAACAGAGTAACTGAATGAGGTTATCCTACAGTTTGCCTCTGTCTACAT
Source organism: Pareas carinatus (assembly GCA_032468095.1). Classification (NCBI taxonomy): domain Eukaryota; kingdom Metazoa; phylum Chordata; class Lepidosauria; order Squamata; family Pareidae; genus Pareas; species Pareas carinatus. The sequence goes on from JANHFO010002527.1 coordinate 51,492, forward strand.
TTTGTCCCTGTTGCTTGGTTCACAGAGCAGACTTGTTATTTGCTACTTAATAAGTAATACTTTTTTCAGAATAAATTTAGTGAACTTCAACTGACGCCTCATTGTGAGACTTATTCAGATGTTTAAATGTGTTTGTGTGCATGTTTAGATTTAGGGAATGATCTACCTCAAGACTCTTAAGAGCAAGATAAATACCTGAATTAGAGTGTCAGTTTTCTCCTACTTTTTTATATATAATAGCATCAATACTGTTTTACATGCTCAGATGAGCCCAAGGGAAGAAAATGTCAGATTTGGTTTTGCTAATCCTTAAAAGTCCTTTCTATCTACTGCTGCATGATTACTAACACTCTTTACTTTTGTAATGTTTATTTATGATTGTGAAATAATGGCTACTAAACTTTCATGCCTCAGCTAATAAAAACAATCTCGCATAATTGTTTCTGAACATGTCTGTTAGCACTCATCACGCCCCATTCAAAGCAAAATACAAAATACAAACTCTGTGTTTCTCAGTCATTCAACTCATAGTTGTCTCATAGATGCTTTTTCAAAAGGCAGCTGGACTGTTTTTTCCATGAGGAAGAAGTTGTTTTGTTTCTCATCCAAGAAGCTTCATTGGTTCTGGACAGTGTTAAAAACAGTATAGTTGCCTTTTGAAAAAGCCCCTTTGAGACAAGATGTCGCAAGCTTAACCAGCTTGGATTGGTTTAGATATTCTATAATTAACTACGTGAACTTGGCCACATTTATGCTGAAGTAAACCATCTTTAAATAGGAGTCGTTCCTAGTAATTGGGTTAAGTCAGGGGTGTTATGCCCAATCTCATTGCAGGCCAGTGTCAGTGCTGCTGCTACGGCCTGCCCTCCCCCCTCCCTCACTGTGATCCCTTCGAGACTCCCATCACCACCCCCGTGCCCCCGTGATCCCCAAAGACCCCCCCATGGACCCCTCAGTTCGAATTGTGGACCACCATAACCACCGCTGAACCCCCATGCCGCCAATGGCCCCCTCATGGTCAAAGACCCCTCTACCCATGCCGCCGTCACCACCATCCCCAGGGAGCACTCTGCTCACTATCATGTCTGGCCCACGGACCGGATATAGGTAATCCGCAGGCCGTATCCGGCCTGTGGACCAGCAGTTTGACACCTATGAGTTACGTTAACATTTTTGTGAGGATACCCTTTATGTTTAACTACAAATAGTATTGCAAATTTACTATATGTTAGCAGATTTATTGGGTTTGTTTCCTGGGAATGACTTGTCGTTTCTTCATTATTTCACTTCTCACTTTCACATCTAATCTACAATCTTCGGAATTCCTGGTAGTTTCCAATCAAGGCTGACCAGATCCAGTAAGCAAGTGAAGGAAAAGTATACAAGTTTTAGGCACAATGTTTTATTTCCTGTTTATTTTACTGATGATGGGTACATTCAAAATGATTCAATTAGGAGTGCAAAATAATTTTTCTGTGGGTTACACTGAATTTGTGGGCTCTGGAGAATTTGACTGTTATGCTTCTGCCAGACTTCCTAACACCAGTGCTTGTTCTTCAGCAAAAATAAGCAGAAAATCTGTATATGAAAAGAAGGTACAATTGGTATTATTGAAAGTAATACATAAATAGTAGTAAGTAGACAAAAGTTTCACCGAAGAAATCTCTATAGAAGTGGCCTGTACTAGAGAATTGTTTGTTAAAGAGCAAAAATAAGATAAATGATTAAAAAGAGGTAAATTGCCCAAAGAATTAGCTAGCACTTAAATCAGAGAAAGAATATTGTTAGGAGATATTATGAATACAAGCAACTATGAAATTTCTGTGGATTTTTACAGTGGAGTTCTGCCATAATAACATGAATAGCAAAGTAAATAGGATTTTTAGTGATTTGCTTAGTTAGAACGTTGAGCATAAAACATAGGGCTGGAAGGGACCTCAGAGGTCTTCTAGTCCAATCTCCTGCTCAAGGCAGTAGACAATATATTATCCCGGTTATGTGGTTGTGCAGCCTGTTTTTGAAAATTTCCAGTGGTGGATGTGATTGAATAGTATCTGAATGAGAATAATAATCTCCTCAGGGAGTATAGAACTCTTCTGTTCTTAATTCCTTCTTGAAAAAACAGTCTGTGATTTTTGTTATCAATGTAACAAACTGTATCAATAAATGTAATCAATAAAACTGTAAAACTAATATATTTGTGCCTGTAACTCTTTAATCTGAATTCATATCAAAATTGGGTTCAAGGAGGACAGGTGATCCCATGTCAGTTTTGAATTCCAAATTTACAACTGACCCAAATTACATAATATGAACCATATTTGCTTGACAGTAACAATGAGCAATATTTCCTGCCTTTAGTTTTTCTTGTTTGGTGCAAAATCAGTTCCTTACAGGGGCATGGCAATAATCATTTTCATTTTAACAGAAGAAAGTGATGATTGAAATTCCCTGGAGTCGAAAATGAAATCTAGTTTAGGAACACTAAATTCATAATATTTCTGAACATATTTTAGAGTGATCTTATCTATCAGAAAGGCATTGGCAAATATTATAGCATTATATTGGGCTACCTGGAAACGAAATTTTATTTCTGCTTCTACTTGATTTTAGGAAAACACTGCAGAATTTAAGGGACTGGCCTGATGAAATAGTCTTTCAATCGTTTTCTCCAACCTTGCCATTCAGGATGTCTATCTATTGCTTGATCTGTTTCCTCAAAGATTAGTAGAAATGGTGCCCAAATAAATATATGTAGTATATTTTGTAAATTTAGCCCACTGCCACTATCTGAAATCTCAGTGGAAGTATCCATTTAAATCGTTTTTCAAATAAACAAGATGAATCATTGAAAATATGGAAGTATCAAAAGATAATTCTTGACATAATAGATATTGAAGTATATCATAGATTTGTCTCGATACTTCATAGGCTCATAATTTAAATTCTAATAGGACTTTATATAAATGTCACAGACTTTTGCAAAGACATTATTGACAAGAACGTAAGGTATATTTATCCTATTTATTATCATGTTCATTTTCTACACTGTATTATTTGCACAATATAATAGCTTGGTGATTGCAGGGCTACCAACTGGCAATGAGTGTGGGTGAACAATTGTCATATGTAAAGTGTTCCCAAACATCCCGCCTGTTTGTGGAAGGGCCATTCGAGGAAATAAAGAGAACATGATGTAATATTTATGTAAGGCCTATTCCTTGAAATCTTAGAAGACACCATTTCAAGTGATAGTCTGTGACCTAAAAAGTTAAATATAACTCTGATAATAGGGATTACTTAAGTGTTTTAAAGATGGTGTTAATGTTTACAGAAATTCAGATATATATGTAAGAATGGATACGTACTGAAATACAGGAGAAAGCAAAAATAATACTTAATTTTAGAATCATAACTTTTAATAGAGTAGAAAGAGTATAATACAGATAGTCCTTGACTTATCTTGAGGCGATTTAGCAACTGTTTGAAGTTATGATGCATCAGAAAACAAAATTTGAAGTTCCGACACGCTGCAGCCACCCCAACTCGCATTATATTTTGGGGTACTTGGCACCAGCTGATATTTATGGCTGTTTACAGTGTCCCATGGTCACATGACCATGATACATGATGGTTCTTTACCACAAACTGGCATATATTTCCAGTTTCGGACAATGCCCATTGCAGACAATGGGTTCACTTAATAAACATGGTATTTGCTTAATGATGACAGATTCCCTTAATGATTGCTGCCAAAACACATCATAAAATCAGGTCAGTCACATGGTGACTCACTTAATGACTGGCACCTCTTATGACCACAATTCCAGGCTCAATTCAGTCATAATTCAAGGTTCAACTATAGTGATAAAATAGGGACGGAAAACATTTTTAGAACAAACAGTGTTGATGGCACAGAAATCAGGGATCTGTCATAGGTGTTTCAACATAATTCTAACCAAGATTTTCTAAAACATGGTTTGTTGAATAAATGATACTGATCTGACTTGCACATAAAGCATAATATCATAATGGATGATACCACAGATGGTCCTAAACAACACAACCTGTTTTAAAGGCACCGTTTGTTTTTTAAAAGACAACACTTAATGCATTATCTAATTATATTAGGAGTATCTATTTTAATTCATTTCAGATACTTAGTATTTTCACCTTTAATAGTGCTTCAACATTTATTTTGAATAATCTTTCTTAACTTGATCCAAATCTGAAATGTGCCAGATTGCAGAACACCATAAGACAATAGATCCTATTATATCTCAATCAGAATTATCATCAGATTTAATGTTACTGTTCTATAAATATTCCCATTTCTTTAAGCCAAAGGAAAAAAGAAGTCTGAAATTTGCAGCAGTTAGCTTTTTTTGTCACTTTCCTTTCCAAAACATGAACTAATTGGAATATCATGTGATTTTAACTGTAGATTATGTTGCATGTTTCTTTGAAATGGCATTATGAGAGAAAGGACAATTGTTAAAATTTAACCATGTATTTATTTCAGAATCTCTCAAAGACCATTTTATTCAAATTCCAGTAATCATTGTAAACTGCGGAAGTTGTTTGAAACAGATTCTTAGATGGTGAGCTCTATCACCTTAAAAGGGCTTTCACCAACAAAATGCTTTCTGTTGCTATGATATTAGAAAGGGTCCAAACAAGAAAACTTTACATGTGTGTCATCGAGAGAAAACACGGAGAATCCAGTTTGGCATGTGTGGCATTTTTTAAAACTTGCATTTTGAATGTAGGTGCATATAATTTAATCTGAAATAGAAAAATTGTGTTCCACTGTCAGAATTTAATTTGGTTAAGTAAGCCAAGGCATTCAACTTTGGGATACAGACAATGTTCAGAGAATGTTCTCTCATTTTGCAGAGGCAGTAACTTTAAATTATCTCTTTATTTTCAGATAAAAGACGTAGAAGAATGTATAGAAGAGATGTTAATAAGGCTGGATGAGTTCTGTGGTATGGCTGATATGGTATGTTCAGCTTCTGAAGACCTTGGAGAATATAAATACTTCCTCTTATGTTATCTCTTCTGGAGGCCATCTTGAAAGCGATTTAAAAACAGCAGCTCAGCTGCAGTGAGCTGTGTGGGAAGAGGGAGCTACAGGACTTTCTCTCTTCTCTCTCTCACACCCGACACACACACACACACACATAGACATGCTCACATTCTTCCTGAGGCAGCCATCTTGATAACAACCTTCTCTGAAATGGTTTTTATTACTGAGAACAGTGATGGTTAAGCCACAAGGTGGCATCATGGTGCACAAATACTTGCGGGCCTAGGCAAGTGCTCTTCGCTTGTAAATTTTATGTGCACCATTCTTACCTGCATGCATAGACATAATAAGGAGCTCTGCTCACAGTTATCTCCTTGTGGCTGTTGAAATATTGTATGAAAGGTTCCCCATGTTAGTTCTAGAGAGAAAAAACCTGCACACTCTACTCAAGATTTTTCCTCTATATTTCAGTAGAAGAAGAAAACCCAATGCCATGAAGTTGATAGTTGTCCAAAGGGCATCTTGGAAAGTGATTGTGGACTTTTTACTTTAGGACCAAAAAACAAATTCCCAAGAGGCCCACTGGTCTTGTGTCATGATAATTGGCTTCAGTACTTCGCAACTGATGATTTGAAATGAGGGTATTGATGCCGTCCTGTTCTTATCGTCAGTGCAAATACAGCATTCACCTGCTTGTTCTTTAGGGAATTTTTAATCAGTGCTTTGCATTGCAATGATTTGTGGGTCCCTTTTTAATCATTGCATTCTAATTCATAGTAAGTAATTTGAGACAGACATCAGCTGTCTTAACCAATGCTTAAAAGGCCTTCCAAAGAACATTATATATTTATCCAGTATATAGTACATCATCAAAGGGTAACTTACCTTTCCTAAGTACATATAGGTTGTTTCATAGGTGTTCAGATTCTGAGGGTTCAGATTTTTCTGCTCCAGTTGTAACCAACAAAATATTTAAGGTTACTTTCCTGGGAATTATCTCTATTGATTTCAAGGACACCTGTTTCTGCATATACAATTATAGAACTGTGTCTGATAGCATCTTGCTTTGTAACTTTGTTGTCATTGTTTTCTTTTCTATCTCTTGTATCCAAGGAACAGGCAATTATTTTTATTGTGTCTTTATTGGTTTTTTAAAAAATCACTGCAGTTCAATATGTTGTAGTATATTACAATAAGAATGGTTGAAAACAACAAGACTGTAAAATACATCAAGAAAAAGAAGTACTAAAAGCTTAGAACTCAAAAATAAGATGATTTCCAGATGTGTCTTCTCCACATGGACAATATCTTTTAGACTTTGCTTATATTAAGATTTTAAATGAGATACATTTTGTTCTAATTAGTTTTTTTGATTAGTTAACATTCCAAAATCACTTAGAAAGATTCAATAAATATGCAGTTTTTCCAGAACACTTTTTATCTAGCCTCTAATAGAAAAAGAGAATCAACTAATCCTTCATTTGATCTTCATCAATTGGAAGACTTGGTAGACAAAGTAAAACCTGTGAGAGCCTTGGAGAAGAGTAACAAATAATGCTGATGTATTCAAAATCATATCTCAAACTTGAAAGAAGCAGAGGTTAGTTACTATGTTTAAAACAGAAGTATAACTCAATGGCAGGAGAAACTCATGGGGAAACTCCTACAAAGTGTAATGTTATAAACAAAATTACAAACAATTCCAGTGGTGGAATGAAGTAGAAGACATCAGAAGAAGCAATTGAGTCTACAGTATAGAAAAAAATAGCAACGTAAGAAACAATGGTTTAATATGTTATTACATTACTATAGTTGTTACTTTATTCTGCCTTTTTTAAAAAATGGGTCAACTTAAGCAAACAAACATACCTAATACTCCTGCCTTTTATTTTCCCATAATTCTTCATTGTGGTAATTTATTTATTTTTTATCATTTATTACATTTCTACACCGCCCATCTCACCTAAGTGATTCTGGATGGATTGCAGAGGAATTTAACCATTGGAAACCATCTACTGACTGCTACATTTTCTTTTGCATAGGTCTAAGATATAAAAGATTGCCATTTTCCAGAAGGAACTATAGAGAGTTCACATGTTGCATGTAGCTTAATCTTTAATGTGACCCCAAGGGGATTTCAACAAGGACTTACCTGCGTTGCTTTGCTTTTTTTTGAAAAAGGGTCCTATTTCAGAAAAGGTCTGCATAAAAAAGAAAAGTATTTTATACATATTTTTTCCCTCACAAAGTGCATAAAGAATTCTCTAGGAGAGGGAAAACTAAGCACAGTTGATAGTTAACGTGGAATGGAAATCTGCAGGAAAGGCCAGAGCTGTAGCCTGGATTGAGACATTGATTTTAGCCTTCTGAGAGAAGACAGTGACAAATCATTTCCATGTTGTTGACCAAAATCCAATATTGGCATGCCTATGAAGTTACCAGAGATTGAACTTTACCAGAAAGATGCTTTACCTTTTATAGTAAGATGATGTGTAGACTGTAGATTGGAAGAACAGCAGTTCTTGACCCCTTCAAATTTTTGTTCAGCAGTGAAGAAAGTTGCATGCATCAAGGTAAAACTTGTGTTTATCTTGCTTATCATGTTTACAACGATCAGTTTTTTTCTATTGATTCTCCCGTACCCAAATGCTAATTACATTTGTTGCACTGATTTTACTTTACAGTTTCTGATGGTATTTTTCCAAAACATACCAACTATTATTCGTTCTCTGTACATATTGTTGTGCCAAAAAGGGGGGCATTACTTTCCTGCACCAATTTTGTTTTTATCATCAAAGGAAAATGGCTGTTCCTATAGTACTATAGGGTTTCCCTTCATGCTTCTATGGGTTATAAATGTATTTCCTTTCTTGGCCTATCCTGTCCAATCCCATCTCATTCCATTCCCTCTCCTCTCCTCCCCTTCCCCCACCCCATCCCACCTTACCCTACACAGTTATTTGTCTGGAATGATGTAAGATCTCCTACTTGAGCAGGGGGGTTAGATTAGAAGACCACCAAAGTCCCTTTCAACCCTATTATGATATGTTCCCTATCAACTCTTGTTTTCTGCTATTCTACTGTTGCCTTTAAAGTCACCTGTGCTGTGCCAGTGTCTCTCAAAATTGTGTGTACAGTACTGTAGTATTGCTTAACTACAGGTATCCTAAACCTGGCTATTGCTGAATTTGATACAAGTCTGGAAAAGCAAAAGCAGAGATGATGGATACAATCTTCCCACCACTTACTCCCAAAGAGAGAACAGAGCACCCTGGAAGCTAACCTGTGTCGTCCTGAAAAACCATGAAAAAAAGAAACATTCTTTATGATTTCAATCTTGGGTTTCTTTGGGTTTTTTAGCTTTATTCAGCTAGGATAATAACAAGAGTAGAGTGTAGAGGAAGTGCATAGAAAGGAACCTAGCACAGGAGATGTAGCCAGAATCCTGGTGCCAGATCCACGCCAGCTCTCCTCCAGTTTTACAGCTGCTGGATGCATTGTCAGCTAATTAGTGATAGGCAGAAGAGGGTGGATAGCAAAGCCAGAATAGATATGAAATAATTGTTTTCTTCTAACAGGCTGCACACAAGATTCAGAACAGCATCATTGGCAGTGAATCAGCAGATGCAGTGAGGGGCACACTAGAAATCAGCAGTGGGTAGAAAATGTATATATTCTTGCTACCTTAAGCTAAACTATGAAACATTCTGTGGCTTGCATAGCACGTAAACCCAAAGTAGCTGGTAAGAGAATATGTTATCAGTGTAGCATAACTGAGGATCATTACAGAACATATAATTTCTAGGAAGGAATCTACTAATGTGTTCATCTATACTAAATTTTCTAAAATAAAATGTTTGGCCCTATTTAATACATAAAATGATATTGCTTGTATTTTACAGTATACTAAATTCATTTTTGTATTTATTGATAATGTTTTCTGATACTGATTTTTTTTCTGGTGCAGATTAGGAGTGATACATCCATTCTCTTGGAAGAGATGATTCCACTTGTTAAGGCCAAGGTTTCTGAAATGAACAATGTCTACATAAAAGTGAATAAACTAGAGGTTTGTTGTTTACATTATGTAAAGTTAGACCAGAAATCTATGCTTTCAAGGAAGTTCAGTTCTGTTGAAGTATTTAAAAAGATTCTTGCCAGTAAGAATCATCATACTATTATCAGAAAACTAGATTTTTTAATTATAATTAATAATATATATTAATATATTAATCATGGTGCTCCCTTTTGGATAAATAACACTGTGCACCACACTATGCAACACAAAACAAACATGGGTTGAGAAATAAGAAGACAAAGTAATTATGTATGAATTAAAAAAAGGAAACGTGGCTAACTCCAGTTTCAGTATTTACAGTACCTCCTTGTAGCTTTCTACCCTTGTAAACCATTTTTGTTTCCGTCACATCTTACTACTACCTTGCGTCTTTTAATATTCTCACCTCTTCCTTTTTGAAGATCTCAGCGCAATTCAACAGGAGTTTCTATGTTCCACTTTCTATCAGGCACTCACTATTTATATGTTTGTTTTAGTAATTCAATCTTCATTTATTCTTTCTATATGTTCAAGACACATCAAAGTATAAATTCTTTCTGAACCTTTTCTTTTAAGTACTAATATAGTATTAGCTTCTATTCTACTCTTTGACAATCACTGTAATTCAAATATAAATCTCTAAAAAAGACACCTTCCAGCAGTTCCTTATTTCAGTATCATTCCAAATAATTCCATTACTTTTATTCATTTGTTCCCTGAATTTCACCCACTTCCAAAGGAATTGTCTATTGGCATCAAAGTTGGGCTATATTTTTCTAGACCTTTTAATCTTAGCTATTCTTTATTTTCTGTAACTGTATTATTTGCAGCTCTCTTTTTCTCTAAATACCCATTCTTTCTATGTGTTTTTCTCTCCTTTTTTGCAGCAACCATTTTCTTATAAAGGTTTTTCTTATTCAGTTTTTTTCTTTTTTCATTGTACTGCTTTTCATATTATCTATTTGCATGATTCTACACATTTATTACTGTTAGCCTTATAGCTAGACAACATATGTATTTTTCTTTCATTCATTACATTTGTCAATTTGTGCCAGCTGAGACTTTCATATAATGCTTTTTAATAAGATAAAGAAGGAATCGGCTACCACCTTCAGTCATATCGCTATCAATTGCAGTAAGTAATGTTAATATGGGGAAATGACCCAAAGTCTATACTTAATAATTGTGGGTTTCTTTTTTTAAAAAAAGTTCATCATATTTAAGATATAACTACTTGAGTAAACAAGAATAGCACAAACCTCTAGCTTACATAATGGATTATTCCATTTTTTAAAAGTTACTAACAGCAAACAAGAGAGATCTGTATTGCTTCTGTCAGTTTAACATGTCAGACATAATTTCAGTATGACCATCAATCACATACAGACAAACAAATATTCCAATTGCTGAGAAGAAAAGTAACTTTGGAAAGTCTTTTTAAATTAAGATATCAAACCAATTCTTTTGATGACTTAATCTCTGTTTCTGCTTCCTAGGCATTTGTGAAAATGGCTGGTCATCATGTTTCATTCCTAGAAGAGCAAATTATCCAAGCAGAGAAGGCTCATGCTGGATGTCCCTCTTCTATTCAGAAGCTCTTTGGGTCACTAGTTTTCCCTTTATTTAAAGAAGTAAGTATGAAAACTTTTCAGACATGGGGAAAAAGTAACTTTGAACAATACTTCCTCTGCCATTTTTCTAAAAAGAATTCCTTTTCAGCCATAGACAATTATTTTCTTTTGGGGAGGGGCATTTCACAACTTCAGAATTAAATAACCCTGCCTCGAAAACCTCTGAAAGTTTCTTTGAATAAGTTCAATTCAGTTGCACCTGCAGTAGACATACGGGAGAAAACTGATCTATTCCTTAAATCACCATTCATTCCTGAATGAGGACCTTGGATTATCCTTATCATTTTCAACATGGAATCAAAAATTGTTTGAAAGGCTTTAGTAAGCACACTGTGTGAATTGAGTGAGTATTTATTTGTTGGATATACAGCATATCGTGGTCTTCCTCTGGGAGCATAAGACAGCATAAATACTGTACCACTCCTTCAATTATTTCATCAGAACAAGGTCATGAACTGTGAACAACTGACTGGTTCTTCAGTGAACGGCCATGTCTGACAGGGGACTTAACTCCTAGTCTTAATTCAGCACTTTCTCCATTACACTATATTGGTACTCAGTTCCTCCCACTCTGCATTCTATTCTATTTGTACAAATATTTCAGTGAGCAAGGAGGGAACCCTGTGCATTGTTTGTTACTTAAATTATTTGAATTCTATCTTTTAGATAAAGTATTCAAATGAGAAAAAAACACATTAAAAACGTAATAATTACACAATGTCCCTGCAGTGGACAAAGCTCAAAAACTTTTAATATTAAGAAGGATTGGAGAACCAGCTATATCAATGGTTCTCAACCTGTGGTCTGCGAACCCATGAGGGGCTGCACATGGGGTCTGTGAAGGCTTGAAGAAATATTATGGTTTAAATCCTAAGTCTTGAGGGATATTTGAAGGGGCCCATGGTGAAGAAAAAGTTGAGATATGGAATGTATGCTTACCTGGCTCTAAAAAGAAAGGAAATGCATGAGGTGAATGTATCTAGAGGTTAGTCCCATAGTTAGAATGCCTTACAGAAGAGGCTTTCTCTCCGGTAGGCATCTTGTTTTGTATCTGAAAGTAAATCATTCTCTGAAGAGCCTTGATAGATTTTGCTTATCAGGCAGATTTGTATGGAGAAGGTGATCTTTACATTCTGCAACTCAAACTATTTAGCATTTTAAAGTTCAAAACCAATCTTTTGTCTTGTTATTCAGAAATAAACCAGCTATTAGTGGAAATCTTTTAGCAATAATACGTTCTCAACGCTCATTGTTTCTTGGTACTTTTTTTAGTGAAAAATCTCAGATATAATGAATTGCAGTGATCTGGTTTGAGTTTTACCAGGGCATAAATATCTGTTGCTGGGTTAGATCTGTGATTGGAGAAATTTCTGTTTATATGCTTCTATAAGTAAATTTGATTTGCTTGCCCTTTTAAAACAAATGATCTTTCTTCATGTAGAAAAACTTGAATATAGATCTCTTCTAGAAATTATTACATGAAAGTTAAATATTTTCTACAAATTTATACAGAAGTCTAATAAATAAGTCTAATGGACAAGTTAAGGTGGGAGAGAACAGCAAAGAAAGGAAATGCAATTGCAAATATTTTGTAAGTGATATGTAAGACTGTCTTAAGGTCCTTGGGACTAATAAGTATATAATGAATTAATATTACATTAACATTTTTTTAAATATTGCTTGTTATCCAGTGTTTCCTGTTTGCCACCTTTCTTTCTTTTATACCAAGATATTTAAGTATGAATTTATGAATCAAAACTTATATTATCATTTTAGGTTTGGCATTCATTTTTATCCCTTATTCTCTTTTGACACCAATTGTAAACAGTTGCAGAAGAGGCAATCACTCTTTTAATCCCCCATCAGCTTATTTTTTTTTATAATTCAGGAGGATTGCCATCAATTGAATATTTCAAATTAAACATAGCTAAGGATAAATTTTCCTTCCCCCCTTGCTCTCTGAAGCAAAAAACTGAAGGGTTTCTTCATGATGTACACATTTTGGTTATAGAATTTGTGGCTTACAATGCAGTGATTGCCAGTAAGTTTAGATGGGTTTATTCAAAGGCCAACGGCTAGCTGTATTAATAAAAGTAACGGTAGAGTTCTACCTGCTAAATTATACTTTTGTATTATTAATGTTGGCAAAATAAAAGAGATTATACTAAAGGTCAGTGATGGCTAACCTTTCAGGCACCAAGTGCCTGGACGGGTCGCAACTAATGAGTTGCGGCTCCTGATGTCATCACCCTATGCCACTACACTCTTTCTGAGTATGTGGCACATGGCCCTGTGATGTCATCACCCGATGTTTTGTGGCACATGGCCCTGTGATGTCATCACTCGATGCTGCTACTCTTTCTGAGCATGCTCAGCTCTGGGGTGATGCTAGGGCAATTTGGCTCACGTGCCACTGCTATAGGTTGACTAATCACTATGTGATACAAGATGGAGGGAGATTTTTTTTTTAATTTGATCCAGCGTTTTTGAAAGAAAAGCAAAGAATCATAGTCCTGATTGGTGATAGCATCTGGCTGGCCTTATCTGGTCTGAGAAACTAATCATGGTCAGTCCTGGTTACTATGAGATGGGAGATCTTGGATGGGCATCTCAGAAGGACACAAGAGCAGACCATTCTGATAGTGCTGTTGAAAAACTGACTTGTCTGTGTCCATTAGATTACCAGAAGTTAAGTTAGTTTGAAAGAGACTTTGCTTACTTTAAAAAAATCATATAGAACAATGATGCATAACCTATTTTGCCTTTGAAAAGAACATTTGAAAAGTGTGGCAATTTAAAAAAATAAGTGGTTTAATTCCCAAATATTTCCAAAAGTATAAATTAATATAAAGTCTAGAGTTCTGCTTTTTTACACACACACATTCATTCAATTTTATTGTTGCCCATCTGCCACAAGTATCACAAGTTTTGAATTTTTACCAGTGCTCAGAGACCTTGAATCCTGGATGACTCTGAAGGTATATGGAACTTTTGTTATTTGGTGTTACAAACTGTGATTGAAAATAATTGTGGGCTTTAAGGGCAAAGGGTATAAGTATCAAGAAATGTTGGAATTGCATCAATGAAGTATGTATGTATGTATGTATGTATTATTTATTTATTTAGACTTTTCAACTTTTCAATGACTTTAGGCAACTAACCAATAAAAAAAACACAAGGTACATATAAAAGGGAACACAATTGAGTAGGAGAACAAAATCTCAATGTTAAGCCACAGAAAAGTAAACTAGTACCCTATCTCAAGGCCTGGAAGAGCAATCCTTTCTTTAGTAATTGCCAAAATATCCTAAGGATGCGGGTTGCATGATTCTCTGGTAGTATATTGCTCCAGAGTGCAAGCAGTACTCATGCCATCTGGGTCTCTCAAAATACCACTGCTTGATGGATGGGATCTGGAGTGCAGCCACATTGCTTGATCACGTTAGATGGTGTAGTCCCTCAGAGAGATAGAAGGACTTTAAAGGTAATAATTAGCATCTTGAACTGTATCCAGAAGCCAGGTGATAACCAGTACAGTACAGTGGAACACGTGCATTCTGCTGCATTCTGGACCAGCTGTCCTTTATCTGTCCTTTATCTATTGTACCTGTCTGATTGCTATTTAGAAAAGGCAAATAGCATAGTCTTTATTATGGTTGGTTGCACAGTCTGCCAGATGCCTTGACTGTATTTGGCATTTTTGTCTACCTATCGAGTCTTTCCCAAGGATCTAAGATAAGCAGATGTTGTTGTTTTATAGTGTCAAACGTATTGTCACAGGAAGTAAGCTGTGATTGTATTCATGATTAAGGTAGCAGTTTGTAGCTTATATGTACATGATAAGATGAATGTACTTTATGATTATGAATGTATCTTATGATTGTAATCACAGTTTGTTTATTGTATGTATGTAGGT
>JANHFO010002527.1:70389-81346 GCA_032468095.1 Pareas carinatus
GGAGCGGGGAGGGGAGCGGGGGCCGAGCCCTCCTCTCCTTCCTCGTCCGAGGACTCTGCCTCTGGCTCGACGCGCGCGGGGGGGGGCGGGGGCCCGAGCCCTAACACAAAAGGTTAACCATGTACACTACATAAACATACCAGAAAAAATATATGCATATACCCACATACACACACATATGAGAGAAACATCGCAGTCTAGTTCAGATGTTTTCTTATACACGGCGGGGAAAAAATCCTGCGTATTTACACAATGGATGGCATCAGGAACAAAGCTGTGACAGAATCTAGAAATCCTGCTGTATATTACATCGATTATAAGGTGCCTGTTTTTTCATATTTTGATGTCTCTGTATTCATGATATGTCTTATATTTGAGGTTCCAGCAGGGGGCAGCCTTCTCAAATTTTTTATTTCTAACTTAGAAAATAAGGGTGCGTCCTATAATCAGTGGCGTCTTATAATCGATGTAATATGGTACTTCAAAACCTCCTCCCAGAGGAAAGAGTACATTTGTGTACAAGTTCTGCAATAATGTTTCACACAAGAGTTTCACAAATATTTTCTGGCTACCTCAGTTCTGGCTACCTTTACTTCTGTTAATCTGTTCTGGTCTCCATGTGTGTGACCTGCAGAATTCTGCTTTGGTATTTTTCTGAGTAGATTCTTTCTACAGGGCATTATTTCTACTCCCCAAGGATCAGTTTGAGAAGAAGAAGAAGCAAAGAATCACCGCCTGCTCTTAAACTGCTACAGGTCTTGAAGAAACTAAACCCTCTCACCTTCATTCCATGCAAAAAAAGGAAGGAAAGTACCATATTACATTGATTATAAGATGCATGTTTTTTTGTATTTTGGTGTCTCTGTATTCATGGTGCATCTTATATTCGATGGCATCTTATTACCAGGTTAAAGTTTTTTTATTTTTTTATTTCTAACAGAAAAATAAGGGCGTGTCTTATAATCGGTGGTGTCTTATAATTGATGTAATACAGTAGTCAAAAAGTGGTACTGATTCAGAGTGATATCAGTTGCAAAACTGTTATTAGTCTGCTATTGCCCACAAGGACAGCTCCATTCTGAAAATCACACCACAGCTGATGAGATTGTGGATGAAGTGATGTTTTGACTGGCAATTTATAGCTGTGATCCAAAAAGTGGTTCGGTTAGAGAACTGCTAACATGCCTTGGGATGAAATTAGTTAAAGGAGAGGAGAGCCCAAAGTACTTATTCAAGAAGAGAGACTTGTGGCATTTTTGCAGGATTCACCGCTCTGCCCTGACTGCTATCCTATAAACATCCGGCTGGGCACAGGTAATAGTGACTGTGAGGTATGAAAGTAATTAGTTTGTTCTGAGATACAGCAATATCCATGTACAAAAGATGCCTGTTGAATCTTGGTGTATCTGGCATGAAGTTGAACGTGGGATGATAGTATACTGCGTCAGACCATTGCTTTGCTAAGTTTTGCATTTACGTTCATTAGAAGTAATTCCCCAAAATTGTAGAATGAAGGATTGGCCAGAAATTAGAGAAACAAAATCCAGAATCTTTTACACACAAAACACAATGGGGGAAAATCCAGAAAGAGTAAATCTCTGGTCTCAACTCAGATTCAACTTTGCATCATTATCCTGGGACATGTATATTTGCCTTCATTCATGACAAAACACAATTTCTTTATTCAGATTTATTAGCTGCCCAGTTCCAATGGACATGCAGTATTATAGTTGTAAAACAATAGTTTTTCAAAATATGTCTAGCTCCAAAATCAAGACTTTAAAAAAATAAAGTGCCTTTACATCTGTTATCTAATTTGGATCTTAAAATGTGTTTAAATCTGTTGGAGTACTAAATCAAGTTCGAATGAATGTATATGGATATATTAGGGTTACTTTGTTGTGGACTACACATAAATTTTAGTTTACGTAAATGCCTGAACTGTTGCTTGAACTGCCTTTAAAGTTAATCCAGTAATATTAACTTTGCGAAAAAGAGCTGAAATCTGTCAGATAATTTCCTGCTTCATTAATAAAATCTGATTTAAATTTATGACAGAGATGGAATAGAAATAGACACTAGAAAGATAAAATAGCTATGAGAACAACCTCCAAGCTCTGTGTAAATATTAAGAGGCTAAATTAATAAATGTAGTTGGGCTGGTTAACCAAACAAACTTCTGGTGTTCGCATAACACATTATTTTATGGCTTAAGTAATGGCTTGGTTCATACAACATGCTGACAAAATCCCTTTAAGTCTAGGGAGTTACCCATCAATATCATTGCTATTGTTTTATATTATGAAAGTCCAGAATGTATTATATTAACATATCTGTGAGAACCTGTTTGATAATACGAGGAACCTAGAGCCATCTTTTCTGTTTAGAGCTTTATAAAGTAATAGAATCACTCAATTTTGTTTACTTATCAAATATAGAAACTGCCCAGTTTATTCACAGAGTAACTCTTAATGATAAAAAAAACCTTCCCAACTGTTTGTTCAGCTTTAAAAGCTATATTTTTAAGACGAAGGGCGAGAGTATGCTTAGTTGGATTCGATCAAGTTGAGGGTCGACAATTTGATCATTTCTATGGTAGTGGTAGTTTAGTTACCTTAAACCAAAAATAAAAAACAAACTGCTATTTAACTTCAACTGCTAAATAACTTCAAAGAGTTATTAAATTCGAGAATGGCATTTGATAATACAGGTAGTCCTTCACTTACAACTATTTGTTTGGTGACTGAAGTTACAACAGCACTGAAAAAGGGACTCACTTTTCACACTTACAACCATTGCAGCATCCCCAAGGTCATGTGATCAGAATGGGAACGCTTGGAAACTGGCATGTACTTATGACGGTTGCAGTGTCCCAGGGTCATGTGATCACCTTTTGCAACCTGACAAGCAAAGTCAATGGAGAAGCCAGCTTCATTTAACAGCCATGTTACTAACTTAACAACCGCAGGGATTCACTTAACAACTGTGGCAAGAAGGATTGTAAAATGGGGCAAAATTCACTTAACAACTGCCCTGCTTAGCATTTTTTATAGCAGTTCCCAGTTTTGTTTGTGAGGTAATGGTGGCTTTAGAAAAAGTTGCTCTTCTCCACCATAGCCTGAAGGAGTTGAACTGATCTCCAAATGTTGAACTGATCTCTAAATTCCTCGCTTTCCCCTTAGCACGCTGCCCTTCCCCCATCTTTCTCCACAGAGCTTTTCCCTGAGGCAAATTTCTGGCTGTCGGGAGTATCAAATATGCCCAGTCACTTTCCCTCCTTTTTCTCTCTCTATCCAAGGCATTTCCAGATTTGTTCTTAGAAAATAAGCAA
This sequence comes from Pareas carinatus, assembly GCA_032468095.1. Lineage (NCBI taxonomy): Eukaryota > Metazoa > Chordata > Lepidosauria > Squamata > Pareidae > Pareas > Pareas carinatus. Next base: position 73,721 of record JANHFO010002527.1, read on the forward strand.
TTACTAACAAGGCACTTCCCTCCCCTCCACTCGGGTTCAGTTTTCCAGAGATGGTGCCCGTCTCCCTTGCTTTGTTCAGCTTTGCATATAAAAATGCACAGTAGTCCCCCATTAACTAAAAGTGTGTGTGTGTGTTTGTCTTACAATTCCAATTTAATTCCTGAGGTGAAAATGCAACAGGAGCAGATGGCAAGTCTTAGCAGAGAAATTATAGCCAGGGCCTCTTGATGCTGATTTTAAGGATGATGTAAATTTCTGTTATGAACTTACAGTTAGTTAAATAGTGCTTACCAGTTAATGGATTTGTTCCACTTCAAACACTTGTTACAAATAGAGATTCAGCCATTCATGACTCCTTGAGGAATAATTAAGAAGAATGGAGGCTCAACACCAACTGGCTGTTCTTCCCAAGATGCTAGTGTTATCAAAATGATAAAAGTAAAAAAAGGATATACAAAATGTATTTCTTTTGATTCCATTGGTGCTACTACATAAAACAGAACAGAACAGAATAGAATTCTTTATTGACCAAGTGTGATTGGAGACACAAAGAATTTGTCTCCAGTGCATAGGCTCTCGATGTACATATTTATTTATTATTTACTAATTTTATTTATTTATTTATCTAGATTTATATACCGCCCTGCTCCCGAAGAACTTAGGGCGGGGTACAGCCATTAAAAACACACATAAATACAAACAATTTTTTTAAAATCAATTAAAACGAATTAAATTAAGGGCTGATTAAAATACTAAATCCAAATAAAACCCTGTTACGTTTAAAAACCCCACCCCAGGTGATAAATTATGATCATAATAATAAAATACAGTCTTTACAGCGAGAAGTATTTACTAGTAAAGACTCTGCTTTCTATTACTTGCGATGTATTAGTACATTATTATTATCTCACATTTGGAAAAGCTAGATTTTTAACTATGGCTATAAAAACAACACTTTTAATAACAAATCAGTGATCTGGATCTTTCAGCCTATTATGCAATATTTATCAAATATTTTACTTATTATACTGTTTTATTCAATGCCAGGATTTTTGTAACTTGTAAATTATTATGATTATGTTTGTAACTTGCTTTCCGGCCTTTTGACCCTAAATAAAAATGATATTACTTTCCTATACATTTGCATTGCATATTTAGGGTAATTATTCTTAAAAATAGGAATTTGATTTTACAAAGAAGCCTGACTGCCCCTAAAGACAGCAGGATAAAACTAACATAGGTCTGAATGAGGGTTGCATTTTGCATTTTGCACTTGTAATTGATATTCATGCCCATAACATGCACAGTAAAGCCAAGGTACTTTTCTTTCCCCTAAATCTGGTAATGATTTGCAACTTAATGCTTTTGGGAAAGGCAATATAGTAAGATGATTGTATTTTGTGTTGGGGGTGGGATGGGGTGGGGGGTGGAGGTTTGACTTTCACAAAAAATTCCATATATTATTGGCATATTAAATCAGTACAAACAAAAACTGCAGAGATTTGCTGTGCAGTATTTACAATACTCTGAGCCGTTGTAAGATTTGTAGATATTTGAAATAAGTTCTTAGCAGATGCAATTTGAATATTATTATCATAATTATCTTCCTGAACCTTCCTTCTTCGTAGTTTCTATTGATGAAATTAAAACTATGCTTTTCTCCATCGACTAGATTAAAGGAAGCTATTTTCAGGAAAGTCAATATTGTAAACATTTGTGGTTTTGTTTTTGCAATGTATAACCACCAGAAGCTAATTTGAAAAGAAGGGCTCCTTGGTGCTCTCTAAGCTTGGTTGTTTTCTTGCAGATATTTCATTACTCAGACTACAGTTAGCACTGATCATGCTACCTAAGTTTGAGTAGTGAAATGACTGTAAAAAAATCAAGCTCAGAGAGCATCACGGATCCATCATTTCAACCCTGACTTGCAAATATTCTCCTTTATTGGAATTTGAAAAGAAGTTTTCCTCTAGCCTAAGAGTTTCAGAACTCTGAATTATTAGCCACTCCAAGGTAAATCAATGGGTCAATGAACCATGGGATGTACTATATTTGCATATCAGTACTATTAATTACACATAACACCTTTTCAATGAAATCTAATTCAGTCATGTAAATGAACCCTATTTAAGATTCTCCTTCATTAGTTGAGCATATTATTGATCTCTGTGACATTTTGATCACTGCCTCAAAACTATCAAGCTTTTATATTCCCTTGTTTTAAACCCAGTAACTATTTTTTAATTCAAGCATCAATTTTGTCTTATTTCTTCCTTGTACTATTGTTAGGTTTTTAAGCTCAGTTTGATTTTGGATTTGCTGCTCTTCCAAGAACATGCCTTGTGATCCTTACTTAGCATTTTCTCTCACTTATTCCAGTATCTAATCAAAGTTTTCATGACCAGCATCTTAGATACTTTTCTTAAATCATCTTGTTTGGTAAGGTAGATCCATTTGCCCTGTATGCACATAAACAACTTTATAGGGCAATAAAAATGCCAATTGAACTTAAAAATTAGTTTCATATAATGTTGTATACTCTGTAAACTAGCTGCCAGACACTGCATGTTATGTTAGAGAGGTAACTTTAAGTCCGAAGACTTATGTTCAAAGCACAAGTTAAAACTGTTTTAAGAAACTGCTACCAAAATCAACTTTCAAGCCAAGATGTTATACGATCTTTTAAAAGTATTTGTATATAAATTGCAGGAATTTCAGAACCACTGTCTTTCTTTGGTCTCCCCATTATTACTAGATATGTTATGATTTATCCACATTTGGATTTATAATTCCAGGAATTTTCAAAAGTCCTGGCATGAAGTTGGCTTTTTAAAAGGTATATGATTGGATAAATTCAGGGAGAATCAGGGTTGCCTCTGGATTGGGAGTGGCTTGCCTCTAAATATCAGCTGCAAGAGAACAATAATGTGAGAGTTACAGCTATAGTTACACATTGTGACCATCTCAAAGCAGTGTTTCTTAACCTTGGCCTGAGAAGGTGTCAGATTTTCCAAGCTAACATCACAATAACAAGAGATTGCAAGGCAGATGGCCTATAATAAATTTCTTTCTAAACTATTCAGCCAATCCCAATGATAAACATATTGGCTTGGTATCAAAGTTAGAGGTCTTTTCTTTAAAGCGCTCCATGGCTTAGGACCTAAATATTTACAGGAACACCTATTACCACTCATTACCTCCCACCGTCCAGTGCGCTCCCACAGAGAGGGCCTCATCCGGGTGCCATCAGCCAAACAATGTCAGCTGGCGACACCCAAAGGGAGAGCCTTCTCTGTGGCAGCTCCTACCATGTGGAACGAACCCCCTCCCCCGAGATATGTGCGATTCCTGACCTCCATGCATTTCGCCGTGCCCTCAAAACCTATTTATTTGTTCAGGCCAAGCTGTTCTAGTTTCCCATTTTTTCCCTCATTGGGATTTGGTTTTTATTAATTATATTTCTTATGGTTTAGATTTTTAAATTTTAAAGTTTCTTAAATTTGTATTGGCCTTATATAATATTTTATTTTATTCTGGTTTTAGCTTTTGTATTTATGTATTTTAATGGCTGTTCACCGCCTCAAGTCCTTCGGGAGGAGGGTGGTATATAAATTCAATAAAATAAAATAAAATAAAATAAAATTAGAAATAGTAGCTACTATTTATTTTTCATAAACCAGCTAACCACCATAATAGGAATCACTTACTAACCAAGACCTCAAAAGTTGTGTGTATGGGTTTAAGGCTATGGTTCTTAACCTTAGCAGCTTGAAGTCCACATATCTTCAAGCTACTATGGGTGAGAAATACTGGTTTAAGGAAACCATGAAGGCTCAAAGAGAAGCAGACACAATCAACTGCTTGCATACATAAATACCATTGCCCTCTGCTGCTTAAGAAGTGAAGCCATTTAAAAAATGATCATTGCATAAGTGATGGATTCCATGCAATTGGGGGGTTACTGACTCTTTGGAAGTAGCTGATGATCCTGACTGATGTAGATACTGTCAACAAAAGCAGTTTATTGTCAAGTGCTTCCATTTCCAGGGTTGTATTGTGACCAAAGATGAATGTGGATTATTTTTGGATATACGTGTGGGAGCAACAGAGGTTTCCTGGTCTGACTGGAAAAGGTTAGGTAGCTAGCTAGGGTTATTGTTATTTTGGGAGGGCAGTTGCTGTGACCAACAGTCACTATTACAGTTCTTCAGGTAGTTCACTTAGAAGGCAGAGATCAGCCTGCAGAAGTCGCCATGATTTCTGTGGCTTCCGCTCTTGAGTGCCGTTTCCCCCCCCTTGATTGCAGTGCCAATTCCACAGAGACAGAGAGAATGAGAGTCTTCCTGTAGCTGGACACCAACTATTTTTATTTGCTTCTAATGAGCAAAGCTCTTGCAGTATTGAATGGGTATTGTTGGGGATTTGTTCTGCACTCTTATCATTTCCTCCAAAAAGTTTGATGGCTGGTTGGATCTGATAAAGGAAGCTGCAGTTCAGGAAAACTCATGCTTTGTAATAAAATTTGCTAGTTAGAAAAGGTGTGGGCTGACTCCTGATTTTTGGTCATCAACCTGGAAGAACCACTTATTGCTTGAGAAGCATGAACTAGATTTGAATGTCTCAAACACTTTGAATTTTTTTTATTGAAGCAGCCACTTTTTAAAAAAATATTGATTCATAATTTTCAGCCAACACCCTCACATCTTACTTGATGTTCAAGCTGCACAGTCTATGTAGCAGCAAGAGCCAACTTCTCCTTGTACAAAAAATCCAAAATGATAGTAGGCACATGTAAGGTTGTTAGGTTAACCACAAACAGAGATTTAAAAAAATGAGTGGCGCTTATCATATAGGTTTACAATACCAATCTAGAATAATAGTATCTGTTGGCCCAGGTGATTTTTTTAAATTTCTGTTCTTCCGTTTTTGTTTTTTAGATTCAAATTTAGCTTTAGGTAGAAGAGAAATGTAACACTTGTGTCCCTTGGCAGTATATGACTCCTTATAATTTTAATTGGATAGAGAAGGGAAATTATTAAATGCATGATAGGAGACAATTCTTACTAGCTGTTCATATCTTAATTGAAGTTCATATAAAATGAAAGCATTTTTGTCCTGGTCACATTAACTGTTTTTGGGAGAATGCCTTCTGGCACAATTTTCAGAAACCATCTGCAGCCCAGCACAGAAAAAGCTGCACATCCATGCCAAAAATGATATGCAATAAAATCTAAAGGCTGCCTCTTAATGGAGATGATGACTGGGATTGTATGATCCAACCATTGTTAGTGTTGTCCATGGCTCCATATTTTTTTCTTTCAGTGAAGGTGATGGAAGTTCCTAGAAATAATTTATTATTTCTCCAATCTTATTTTGCTGTTACCTGCTGCTGTCTAAAAAAATATTATTAGGGAAATCCTCATTCCTGAGCAAGTATTAAATATTCCTTCTATGTTAGGAAATCTGGTTATTAGGATTTTTTTAAAAAAAAATTTAATATGTGAGAAACATTTTATGAATGCATATTTTGATATTAAAAGTACGGAATGCTTCTCGTTAAAATTTTATTAGTATGCCTTTTGTGTTAAGCATTGTCAAGAGGTGTAAACATGGAATTTGGGAGGAAATTTTTCACTTCTCATCCTTAGCTGAAATATCTGGTGTCCTAGACTTGTTCATCTACTATCCTTAACATATTAATCCAGTAGTTAGTTTGTTGTATATCCTGTCTGTATAATGTTCTTGGGCTTAGCATAATCACAGTATATTTGTGTACACTGTTCACTGCCTGTTTAATATTTTGCATTTTGCTGTTTAATCAGTGCATTTGAGTGTTAAGCCTATTGATTCTGTGTAGCTGACTGATTACAAGAGATTGCTTTTAGGTAAATCAGGACTGTCCAAACTAGTTAACAGTTCTGTCACTACTCAGGTGGAAATCTTGTGCCAAGTTAGTTCATTTTAAGTTGCTTTCGATCAGGAGTAGGGGTATACAAGTAAGGATGTACTAGAGTTAATTTAAGAAACAGAGGAGTCTACGTATCATTATAGAAAGTGAAAACTACTATTTTAACTTCACATAGGATTCACCTGCAAAAGCATGTGAACGTTATTGTCTCTCAGAAAAGGAAAAAGGGTCAGCTTTCTTCAGAAGTGAAAAGCTTAATCCTTAAGGCTGCCTATTGATTCTTGCAATATTCCAGTGGAGGGTTTCATAAGGGAGAAGTGAGGCATGGTAAAGTGAGAAGGTAAAGGGCTGCTTTCCTTGGAGAAGGGTGTTCCTGCCATGTATTTTTAATATTGTAACTTCGGCAGTCATTTATCTTTTGTCAATGAAGGAAAGAGCTATCAGCTGTTTTAGAAGTGGGAGAGTTGATGTTCTTCTCCGAAAAGAATTGCAGAAGTTCCAGGTGGTTTCCAGCCACTTCGTTTCGGTGCGTAGCTTCTGGAGCTGCATTAAGCAACACAGCAGAATATTCCTTTGCTCAACCAGGAAGCCAACAGCCCCTCCTCCACATAAGATTGCCTGCACATTCTTCACCACACTTAGTAGGCCTCAGAGTGGCTGTTTGGCTTTTTCCACACCATCAGCCTGGTGCCAGAGATGAAAGTCTGAGAGCCTGCCATCCACCCTATAGTTGTTTATTATTTCAGCAGCACAGAGAGGAAATGCTGAGTGTAGAAATAGCTAGGAAACAGAATTCATAAGAAGGAACGCTTCAGGAGTATTCGCCTACTAGAGCACTTCTCAATTGTCATCTGCGAGAAACATGTTTCTGCTGGTTACCGTTTTATGGTTGCTGAGGAGGTACAGGTTGAAATCTTGGAGGTGGAATGCAGCTGCTTACCTCCTTGACAACCGCTTAAAATGGTATCAGCCTGCAGGGAAGCACCATGCAGTGCCATTCCTAGCCCAGGCTGGAGATGAGGGAAGATTAAGACTGCAGTGCTGGTTCTGTTGCAAAAGGAATAGCTGCTTAAGTAAAGCATTGTGATTTTGCAACTGTTTTGATGAGGAAAGAACTCAAATTCTGCTGCCTACTAGTTAGGCAGGATTGGTTTGAGGAAGGGAATGCTTTCTATTTTGTTTCTGCTTCTCCCTCCTCTCCCCCCCTCCAAAGCTAGAACCTCACGCACTCAGGTATTTACCTAAGTGAAGATAAGGAAGGCCTCTTGGAGCAGGATTTCTCAACCTCTTCAACCCCAGGTGGCTGAGGAATTCTGGGAATTGAAGTTCACGTATCTTAAAACTTGCCAAGGTTGAGCAACTGCCTTAGAGGCACAGGTTTCTTATGTTCAGAGACACTGCTTCTAGTTCTTCAGTAAGTTTTCCTTAACAAAATGTAAAAATTGTGGTTGATCCATAAAGTCTCTCTGCGAGTTAGATATTCTGTACACCGAAGACAAATTTTGACACACTTGTCAAAATAAATTCTGATTCTATTCCAGTATTGAGGTAGACTGAAACATTGACCTACCGTGTTTCCCAAAAATAAGACCGGGTGTCTTATATTACTTTTTGCTTCAAAAGATGCATTGGGGCTTATTTTCCAGTTAGATCTGATTTGGGGTGAAATAAAGTACTAAACGCATCCATCTAGCTAATGATCTTAACTGTGGCTTGTT